>CAJVPJ010000251.1:0-31991 GCA_910592205.1 Paraglomus occultum | reverse complement strand
TTCATTTGGTATCATTATGTATTTGATTGCTACTGGTGAACCACCATTTAGAGATTGGTCGTTTGACAAATGTTTGGTGATGCGTGTTTGTGAGGGACTACGACCGTCGATGCCTGATTCTGCGCCAGATGAATACAAGAAACTTGCCGAGCGGTGTTGTGATGCTGATCCTGATAAGCGTCCTGATGCAAGGACACTTTGGGACATTATTTACAGGCTTTTGGAAAATGTGAAAAATGGTGACAACGAATGGAATACTATTTATCATACTGATGTAAAGCCATTATCACGTCTCGAGAAAGAGAGTAAATATTCCAGCACACTCTTACCTACTGGAGCTTTACCTAAACCAAGAAATGGCTATGATTCAGCTGCAGGTATGGATACTTGTTGATACAAATAAGTCAACTTACAATGTTAACACTAAGCTTTTCTTGTATTTAGAGACTCAACCTCTTTTTGAAGACTTTTAATTCAGCGGGCTTATTTACGATATTCAAGCTTTATCCGATAGTAATAACAATTAAATAAATTAAATATGATATGCTTTCTACGTCTTACATATACCCCGATAAAGTACGGTTTAATACAACTTTATTTCCAAGCTATTCCGGCAAAGTACCAAAAAGTATCAGTGGTGTTTTTCGATCACGTTAGTCACTATAATTTTTGAAGCATTTTTTGAAAAGGGTTATTGATATATTTCGTTCCGTTATTATTTTAAAGGTACGGTTTAATAATTACAGTATCGATGTCACATACACTCACCGGGAAAAAGTGTTGAACCCTTTTTTTCAAAGCCCTATCATACGTATTTACTATGTGGTCACAATGATTTATGTACCTATATGAAGATAACTGGTTATACTTTTCGAGAATATATCAATCCTGAAGCGGCAGTATCTACAGTCAACCCTCTCTAAATGCACACCCTTACGAATGAGCTGGAACGTTCATTTAGAGAGGAATGAATTCACAATATTTTAAAGCAAAAAAAGACGACGTCTTCCCACGTACGCAAATCCACCCCAAGCAAAATTTTATTCGATCTTTAGGAAGACAACGATTGGCCTCTTTTCTTTTCACCGACTTACTGCGTTCCGGAACAGCTGGAAGACAAGTTGTATCAGAAAATACGTATTCTCCAGCGGTCATGAAGATGTTTTCTAGTCTACTCTACCCGACTTCTTTTTGCATTATCTAACTTAGCCAAATGTCGTGATGCTGTCATGTGTGGCACGCCTGTGTTATTTTCTAGCCAATGTTCGGGTAGACCGCATTGGATTACGACGTAGATATTGTCTGATTGCTTTAGACGCCTTGGAGTTGATTTTTTGAGGACGTCTACTTTCCCTTTTTTTGTCGTTATGTCTTTTTGTATTTAATTTTTTAATTTCTGTAAATAATACGATGGGAATATTTGTTAATTTTTGTATTTTATTTACATTGGTTGTGTCTTGTGTCCACAAAAGTAATATAGCTTGGCGTTGTCTTTCTTGTGTCGATAATGGCATTTCTGTAATTTTTTTTCCGAAAAATACAGATAAAGTCTGTTAAGAATCTGTTTAGAATGGGTTAGAAAGCACTATTTATTTATAAAAACGCGTTGTGGATTGTTTACAAACCATGGCGTTTTACGCTATGTTATTTAAAATTAGTAAAAAATTGTATCATTTTTTTTGTTACACACTGTAAAAATTATGTGGCTCGTCTGTTATCTTAAGTGGAATAAATGAATGTCTGTATAAATAGGTAGTGTACGCCATATGTCCTAACATGAATACCAATCAAATGGAATTATTCCAAATAAGTATGAGTTTGTTTGTAATTGATATTTCTTAATAAACTTATCGAGTTGTTTATTAATTGCTAGCCCATTCATCGACTAATTGTTTATGTTCCGCATATGCACCACACGGGACTACATCGAAGTACTATCGAGAATAACAATAATAAATATTTTAATAAAGGTTTTTTTACGTAATGAAATTATGTTAAGACTTGCTTGACCAGCGCAATGATGGACTATCTCACTTTATATACAAAAACGCTACTTTGGATTATAAATTGTTTTAGTACATGACGATTGCTCCTTGTTGTATGTGTATCGTGTTTGTCTTGTCAATTTCTACTGGTAATACGTTTTCAAGGATACGGTTAATTTGATGTTAGTTAGAAACATTTTCCCGATCTAATTTCTTACTCGTTGCGATCTTGTGAGAAACAATGTCGTATTAATACGTAGATCATATTGTGTCAAGTCTCTTACGGCAAAATATTTTCAAATGCTTGGCCATATAAATGTAACAGAGATTGTGTTGTCGTGAAAAGCTAATGCTTGATAACTAAGTATATGGTGGAGCCGCTAATATTTGAGCGGCAATGCCTGTAATGTTTAGGAGAAGGTAGAAGGCAGTGCCTTTATAATGTTGCAACGAATATAAATATATAACATAAATAAGAATTACAATATTTTTATTCTTAATTTTGTTATATATCACCGGAAAGTTACATTCCAGGCATGCACCTGGAAAATGCTTAACATCCGGTATCACTATACATTGTAGCGTAAATATTATCATGTTAATAACGGTTAGTTTCAGCCTCAATATCAATATTAATCTTTTCACTATAATGCTAAAATTATATTTTCGTCAAGAGTATCCGATTTTACTATCGCACTCTATGGCACCAATACTCTACTAGTACTTTGGTGCAGTCAATAAACAATAGATTTGCAATAAATTCTGTTGTGCGAGTATCAACCTTCGAACAAATCTATTATTTATTACTACAAACGTAAATATAAAGTTTTATTACTGTAACTAAACGGTTTTTGCGTTAGCTTATATATTATAATGAAATTATTGATAAAATGAATACTCGGTTACTTGTCTTATTAGTCGTCAATTTAGCGATTAGTATTAATAACAGTCGAATACTTCTCATGCACTGCTCCTGTATTCCATCAAAGCATCGATATCGAAATAAAAAGCAAACAATAAGAATTAACAACATTGTTTTACTTTTTCGTCTGGGGAAGGTTGTATATCTACCGTTTGAATTCATTACTATTGTAATCTATTTTCTCCTAGACGTTTACTCGCAAACTATCACTAATTAAAATTAATACAAGCAATACAAATAAACATTTCCCATCCAAAATACATGAGAGTAAGTAGACTGTTGAGACAATTAGCATAATAAAAACGAAATGGCTATTTACAATCATAAGTTGGTGATTTCGCAAGTGGTCTTTTTTTTTTCCTGAAAATTTGGCATCATTGGTTTAAAAAGCATGTGGTGCAATTTTTTTTTAGAATGCTTCCAACTGTGCTATATTTTTCGGTTTCATGATAAATTGGTTTTATTTAACATATTAATGTTGTAATATTTAACAAACAAATAAACTTGCCGTGTTTACATATCAGATTGTGTAACGCGCCGTGCGGTTATACATTGTAATAACTTTGAGTAAAAGCAGTTAAACAAAACCAACATCGATAAAAGACATATCGAACTTTGTTATAAGAGACTGTTATTATATTGGTCAAGTTTGATCATACGGTTGGGAAACGGGCTGTTTATTGATCGACGGCTTGCATCGAGAGGAACATTAAAAACATCTATGTTTATTACTAATATTAATATCCTCCACATTTGCAACACCGTAAAAGTGCGTTTCTAGTTTTCACTTCATCACGGTACATGCCGGACATTACTTCCATTTTAAGAGATCAGCGAGCATCCTCATACCCAGCACGTGCATAGATTGTGTGGAATATTTTTAACTCTTCTGTGATTCGACTTTCTATCCCACGTGATCCTATCGCTGACGACAAAACGAAGTCTTTTGCGTTCATTGCAATAGGCCCTGATATACCGGGTCTCTGTCATTATGGTGTATTTTGTAGTTTATAAACTTATTGATCGATGTGATGATATAATACTTCCGATTCCGATATTACGAACATCAATTTTAAGGCTTAATTTCGGATGTTGCACCCGTTCCGGAGGATTTAGAGTTCCTTTAACAAGCAACCAATGAGAACAGTATTTTCTCCAAATAGCCTTTTTTCTTTTTATGCCTGGATCAACGGTTTAAGTGACTGAATATCACAACAAAAACATTTTGGAATATGGTCTATAGTAATATCATAATAGAGGAGAAGAAGAAACCTTTACAAACCATATAATCATAATCATAATAATAATCATAATAATAACCCTCCTCCTTCGTTACATATACATTGTACATTATAATAATATAATATTAATTCTCCCATGTCCCGCGTACAAATCCTCCTAAAAAAAATCTTCTCCTCACGCAAACAGAAACACAAAGAGAAACACAGAGAGAAACACAGAGAGAAACACAAAGAGAAACACAAAGAGAAACACAAAGCTTCTCGCGTTCCAAAGGTTAAAAATTATCGCTCATTACCCAACCTCCACCAGAACACTCTTTCTACTGATTTAGAACCGTCACCAGAACTCTGTCCTTTTTGTCAAAAACCACAAAAACGCCCAAAGTGGTGTGAGCAATGTCAGGAATTCCCTCCTCCCCTTATTGAAAGCGACGCCGATTGTGAATCCACCTCACAAAGTCAACCAGCCCAGGGAAACGCATCGAACGAGATACCATATGGCATATGTCGCAAGTGTTTTTATCCCAAAACATCACAGTGGTGGTGTAAGTTTTGTGAATCAGTGGCTTTTCGAATTGAATTTGGTAAATGGAGCAGCGGAAACAAGGTTATCAATGCAATGATTAGAAAAAGTCAATTGAACGCCGTGGATGAACTGAACTATCTGGAATGGATCAACTATGACGAATTTGAAGACGTCCAGTTGGTCGCTGAAGGCGTACTGGGAAAACTGTACACTGCGATTTGGAAAACTGGTCCAAGAATAAAATATAATCAGGATCTCGGAGAGTGGGTGAGAGATAATGATATAACGATTGCGCTGAAGGAGCTAAATGGTTCGACAAACATGACAGATGATTATATTAGAAAAGTAAGTGAAGGATCGGAAGGGGGGTGGGGTTAATTGCGAGGGGAGGTTTCGTGTGCTATTACTAGCTTTTAGTTCGCTATCAATGCAATGGTTTCTAATTTGATTCTGCGACTGGTCGCTAACAAACTCTGTTTACCAGATCGACAAATACGCAAGTTGTAATACCACTGGGTCAAACGTCCTTCAATGCTTTGGGTTAACCTTTAATCCCGTAACCAAAAATTACTTGTTAATAATAGACTATTGCGAGCATGGCAATTTAAATCAGTATCTTCACAAACACCACGCAGACATCACTTGGGAACGTAGACTAGCCATATTGCATTCCTTATCGGCAACAATATTCAATCTCCACGAACGAAATATATTTCATCAAAATCTCCATGGCGGTAATATACTGATGGGACTGGGACCACCTATGATTGCTGATGTAGGGCTATGTATTCCGGCATACGAACATTCAGATACAAAAAATGTCTATGGAGTATTACCTTTTGTTGCACCTGAAGTATTACGAGGAAACGCATACACAGCAGCAGCAGACGTTTATAGTTTAGGAATGCTAATGTGGCAACTAGCATCGGGCAGACGACCATTTCATGATCGAGCACATGATATGCATCTAGCAATGGACATTCGCAACCGAATAAGACCCAAGGCCATAAACGGGATACCGGAATGTTATCAAGAGTTTATGGAAAGATGCTGGAATGATGATCCCAGGGAAAGACCAACTTCATCTGAAGTATATTCTATAGTTGGCATTTGGTTTAACCAGATGATGTTTGTTCCCGGAAGCGAAATTGGGAAACAGTTTTGGGAAGCGGAAGATTTCAGGAAATACCATAATGTGAGCGAGGGTATGAACGATGATAAACATCCGAAAGCAAGCTATTCTAGCAGATTATTGAACTTTCCCGAGGTATTCTATGACGACTTTAAAATTAATGGGACTAACAGCGAGCGAACCAGGATCGGTGAGTACCCTACCCCATTTCGACTGACCGTCACTATGTGTGTGTTAATGGCACGTTGTGAACTCTGCATTATTGACACTACATATTATTATTGATAATAGAAGAGGACCTGAAGAATTCGACTAATGGGCATGACAATGGAACGTGCCGCACAGGAGTAGGTCAGTACCGACGGATGCAATGTGACTGCGTATTTGAGACTATTAATATTTACCCGATACTTGTTTTCATTGTTTTAGTTGCTGACGAAAAAAGTATCAACGAGGAAGAAGAGCAAGGCGTGCTCGTAACGCCCGTCGATAGCAAGAAATATCGTGAGGAAGAGCAAAAGCAAGAGCAAGTGCAAGACGTGCTCGTAATGCTCGTCGATAGTAATAAACATGTTGAAGAGCAAGAGCATGAGCAACAGAAAGATTTGCCCGCAACGCCCATCGATAGCAAGAAATATCGCGAGGAAGAGCAAGAGCAAGAGCAAGACGTGCCTGCAATGCCCATCAATAGCAAGAAATATAGTGAGGAAGAGCAAGACGTGCCCACACCGCTCATCGATAACAAGAAATATCGTAAGGAAGAGCAAGACGTGCCCGCAACACCCATCAATAACAACAAATATCGTTATAGTATCGATTTTTATTATGGGCATGATTATGATTAGATTAATTCGAACATTGTTTTGCTTCTCGTGATCAACCACTGCCGTTGTTGCAGTATTTGATTCTTGATTTGGTGGAGATTGTGTATTCATTTGTTTTGCGTGAAGCGGGGAGAGAGTTTTTGCGATTACGTGTTATATTATATATATTTGGTGGAAGGGGGTGATAGTATTAATACTGTATTTGATATTTGATATTCGATTTATCATGTGATTATATTGTTACACGTGCTGAAATTGGGACGCTGCGATCAAAGCGTGTATATATATTGAATTTACTGTACCTTTACTATTATTATTATTACTACTATTACTATTACCGTGACTCGATATTTTAATACTCATTGTTATTATAATAATAATTAATGTTGACATTACAGCGTTGCTGCAGCAACATTTAATAACAATGCCTTTATTATTCATTTTATTACTGCCAACATTAAACATTACTTAAATATTAAATACTAATTACATACCCATCACACGTCCTCGTTATTTGAATACTTTCACTTTATATTCGTTTTTTAGACTCGGTTTTTAAAAACACAGAATGTACAATTTTATGATAAACGAAAATAACATGTAAACTAAAAATTCTACAAACTAATATGTTAAGTAAAGCAGATAGCAGAGTAACAATTGATGGATGCAATCCAGAGTGCTGACTTGATTTCGTCAGAGATATCTTTGACAGAGTCTTTTTTTTGTCATGTCTGAGTAATTATGGATCGTACGTTCGTTGACGCACTTTGAGCGAAACAAGTCCATTCCCAAGTAAATATGTATATGTTATACACCTATCCCTTTACATATATATATCCTTTCTATGTCAGTCTATGTCGCTATATGTCATCCTTATCGATTGATTTTTTCTACCTCTTTTTTTTTTTTAAAAAAAATAATCCCACACACCGGTCCCTTTTAATGAATAATATACGGGTTTTTCATCTCTTTTAGACGCCTCCCCCTGCCGGAAAGAGTTACTCAATTATCTCTTCGTACAAAACTCTGATGTGCATGCTCTAAATGATACTTCAATCCGTTTGGGTTTTTGTATCTTTTGTCACAGTCAGGAAATTCGCATTTGTATGGCTTGAGCACCGGCCTCTTTTCATCGATATCCAATAGACCAGAACGATGTCCGTGTTCGTTATGATACTTTAAACCATTTAGATTCTTGTATGATTTGGAACAACCGGGTACGGTACATTTGAATGGTTTCTCGACGACTGGTTGCGTGCTCAACTGGGTAGCACTTTTGGTTATGTGTTGGGTCTTTTCTTTGAAAGCGGACTGGCTAGACGGAGAGACTACGGTGTGGTCTGTTGAATAGTTATGTAGCTGAGGTGAGGCTGGAGGTTGATAACAGGTGAGTTTTGCTTCGTGGTTGTGGTGATCATACTTGTTGTAACCTTTCATTGCTCAAGAGTTATGTAGTTCGCGAAAGAGGGAAAGAGGGGGTTTAAGTGTTTGGGGGTGTATGTGGGCGTTGGGGCTTTTGAGTTGGGACTAGAGTGGGAAAAGGGAATAAAGAAGAAAGAACGTTATAAATGGATGGGATGGGGGATGGGGGTATGCCGTCTGATGGGGGTTGGTAGCAAATAACACCGGTTGAGCTATGGTTAATGATTGGATTTTCGATAAAGTTGGCTTTTTTTTTTTTCTCCTTTTTTTTTTTTCCCTCTACTTGTGTTACGATAGCCATATATGGTAATTGTATATATTTTGGGCTCAGTCATATTTATTGTCACGGCTGATGGGGAAATGCAGTTAGGCAGTCAGTTTATGCAATAGTTTTTCTGTTGCATATTTTTTTTTTATATATCGTAAAAATCGTAACACGCAACTTTAATCAATCTGTGTGACCTCCGCAACAAAAAGTCAACAACGAAAATCCGTACAACAGCAAAAAAATTTTTTGCGACAAAAAAAAATTTTTTTTTGTGTCTCAATTGGTCGAGTTGCATAGAATGAGTATGGAGACATGGATTAATCATCAAACATTTCTTAATGGTATTATTCATAATCGAAATTAGAACAATATCTCGACTATTCTCGGTTGTCATGATTACATCACGTTGCATTATTATTTGCAAGTCACGTTACTCTGCCTTTTTACGGATTGTTCTGGTTACTCAGTCACTTACGTACACGTAAACGCCACAGTCGGTTTGTGAAAATAAAAGTTGACAATACGAAAAGCCCATTGCCATAATATTATTTCCTTTGGTCAAATGTTCTTGTGAATTTCAATGTTGAGTAAAAAACAGTTTGCCATCTGAGAGCAGGTTGGAGTGTCGATGATAAACAACATAGAATAGATAATTTTATGAATACAAACCGAGACTATTTTGTGACAAACTTGCGTATTTTCTACGCAATCTGTCAGCGTTGCCACTTCATTATTTGGTATGCAACTATTTAATAGCTGCACAGTATGTGAGAATGTCAACTGATAAAGCTATGATACAGCGCTAAAAATATGTTTGATGCAGTGTTGGTGGTGTGTTAAGTGATGCTAATTATTAAAAATTTTTAAGCATTTTAATGGTTGGAAAGCCATCGCTCATGTTAACGAATAATCTGTTTACAAAACATACAAAGATATAATGCATGCAAAAATCGCGTTATATCAACAGCCTGATAACATCAAAGCGAATTCGCTTTTTAAAAGCGACTCAAGACAGTGCTTACAACAATGAGGTCTTTATTCGTTTATTCATATCACTTTCGACAGTAAATATCGTTTAATTAAAGCGAGCACGGTACAAGCCCTGTTTTTTGCACTTTAACAACAATTGTTTAAATTACAATAAGCAAACTATATGATAACAATATCAAGCTTTGAATTTATTAACATGACATTTATTCACTATAATACTGTTCCGTTGAACATTAAACTAAATATTAAAATTTTTAGCTTTCAAGTAAAATCCTGCTTTGTGAGAATATGAGAAACATTGCATGTTTCGTGATTAAAGGTTTGGTAGTAGAATAAGTCTCAGAATAGCTTTTGTATTTATTTTACGTAAACGAAAACTGTTAAAGGTACGTATACACAAGCTATGAAGCATACTGTAAATATTTATAGAATTCGTGATTTATAGTTAAAAATTTAAAAGTCTCGTATCGTTGTAATACGCCGGCGGCGAGTTTTGTAATAAATTTTATGTTTTTCATTAGGTTGATACTAAAGTAAATTATGCGAATGTATGTAACAATAAATACATTTATAAAGAAATTGTTATTGCAATATTACCATGTCGCATTCAGAATGACCTCTCGATTTTTTATTGCGATTGGCTCCAAGCCACAGATTTTGGTGTTACATGCGTGAAGAGACGTTCTCGTTGCATTTCCATCATGTTCAGACGTGTTGCTGATTGCCTGAATAACAAGCTTTCAAAAAGACTTGTCATAAACTCATGCTTCTCAACCGTAATATCGCCGAAACAACACGATACGATCTTTGCCTTATCATCTGGATCAGGAAAAGCGGGAATTGCCGTCATCAGAGTATCAGGGCCAAAGGCTGGAGAAGTAATTAACAATGATTTTATCAGCATTTGTTATCATAGTTTATAACCAAGCCTCCTGTGTAGGCTATAAGGAAAATGACATTGGCCAAGGAGCTGGCGCCGCGGAGAGCCATATTTCACACGATCTATCATCCTATTAATAATGAAATGCTAGATCACGGCCTTACTTTATGGTTTCCAGGTTTGTGTTTGTGTATGCATTTGTCTCTATACTGTCTTTACAATGAAATTCTTCAAGTTTACGTATTTGGATATAGGACCGCGTAGTTACACCGGTGAAGATGTGGCAGAATTTCATGTTCATGGGGGATCAGCAGTTATCAAAGGCGTTTTCGACGCACTCGGATCTCTTGAAGGATTCAGACACGCAGCCAAAGGAGAATTTACCAGGAGGTAATATCAAATCAGTATCGAAATCACAAAAGCTTATGCCTAATGCCAACACTTCACCGCGCTGATCTATAATCAGCATTTGTTAAATAATTAGAGCGTTCGACAATGACAAGCTCGATCTCACCGAAATAGAAGGGTTGGCTGATCTAATTAATGCAGAAACTGAGGCACAAAAACGGTTAGCCTTACAGCAAGCACAGGTAGGCGAGATAAACATGCACATAAAAAGTGCTTTCTCATTTCCGACGCAAGGCAATGTTGGAAACAAACATAAAGTTTGTTCTGTTTACGCGTCCGGGGCTTTAGGGAGGATTAAAAAAGCTATATTCTGGATGGCGCAAAGAACTAGTTCAGAACATGGCGCTTACCGAGGCAATTATTGATTTTGGTGAGGATGAACATCTTGAAGAAGGAATCATGGATCAAGGTAATTGCGAGAGTCTAACATCTACTGCTGATATATATACACGCCCTAAACTCACATTCATCAAAGTCACAAGAAGTACGCACAAGATTGCAGAATCAATCAGAAACCATATGCATGACTACAGACGAGGAGAAATATTACGCAATGGAATACATGTGGCGATTATGGGACCTCCCAATGCCGGCAAGAGCAGCTTTTTGAATTACTTGAGTATGTAATAACGTGAGCAGTAGACCAGTTGCTCTGTCGTTTTTATGTATTGGGCATCAAATCTCTTCTTTTTACCCGTCGTCTTTTTATTTTAGCTTGTCGAGAGGCAGCCATAGTATCACCGGTTCCTGGGACGACCCGTGACGTCGTGGAAGTGTCGGTGAACATTGGTGGCTACCCGTTAATACTAGGAGATACAGCCGGTCTGAGAGAAACGACTGATTCAGTCGAGAGCATAGGAATAGAAAGAGCCAAGAAGAGGTACAAAGAGTCATCTATAGATTGTATCATTCGATATAATTTGATAATGATTGATACGCTGTCTTTTTTTACAGATTACAGTCAGCCGACATTAAAATATGCGTGATATCCGCTGCCGACCTTCAGCCGACAATGCTAGATCCAGTCATTGCCTCATATATCGATTCAGACACCATTTTGCTCCTCAACAAGATAGACCTCGTCCCAGGTCTCTGCTCAATTACAAAAGACGTAAAGTTCAACGCCAAACTAGCTTGTAACATTTCCTGCAAAACAGGAGAAGGGATTAGAGATTTTCTAGACGCATTTGTGAATGTAATTAAAGAAAAGTGAGTAAAATAACCCCGGTCAATTTTGTAGCAAGCGTCAATTGGCTCACGTTGTTTTCTATCTAATTGCATGCTAGATTTGACACTGTATCCTCAGAAACACCCGTGATCACACAGTCGAGACATAGAGAGCATCTACAAGAGTGTCTTGAAGGGTTGGAGCGGTTTGCAGGTAAGGAAAAACGACAGTCATTTTGCATGTCAATATAATTGACATAACGAGTAGTATGTTGACTTTAGAGCAAGACGATGTTGTATTACGCGCTGAAGAATTGCGTTATGCTGCAAACGCTGTTGGGAAAATCACTGGTCAAGTGAACGTAGAGGAAGTGCTTGATGCTATATTTGAGCGTTTTTGCATTGGAAAATGAATGGGGGTGATGGAACTTGGGTGACAAATACAATTGTTCGGATGTTCATTTTGTCTGACAAAAAAAATAGATCGCGCCCGCCAGAGAGAGTTGACTGCTCTCTTGACAATGAATTCTATTATAAAGCTACGTTCGAATTGACATGGATCGGCCTTTTAAATAAACAGATTGATAGATACAACAACGATCGTTTTTTTCATTTTCTCTTGCCAAGTTTTTTCTTTAATCGTTTCATCTTCTTGGCCGAATACACTGCGGCTAGATGTTCAAGACGTTCCTTCTCTTCCTGAGCCTTTTTCTTCTTTAAAATGGCCTCTCTCCTTTGTTGCCTTTTTGCTTCTTCTCTGTCTTTGATCTCTTTTTCTATCAGCTTGAGAGCTTCACGTTCTTTGCGCTCTTGAACACGCAGATCCCAGGTCTTACGGAGGGATTTTGACATTTGAGTACGTCGAGTTGCAAGCTTGGGGTGTTTCCATATTTTGCCTATCGGAGGCATGTGATTGAATTAAAAGTCATTGTAGAGAAAAAAGACTCTCTTGCTAACTTTTGCCCCACGCTCTCATTATTTTACCTGATACTCTCCGCGCTATGACAGGTGGTTGCTTTAATGACTGTGTTGCAAAAAGGTTCACATCCGAGATATCAGTAGATGACATTCTAATAATATAGTTTCAATCCTTTTCGGGGCCAGGAAGGTTTTTGAAAATAAGCTTGTGATCAAGATCACATGACATAAATATTTAATTTCTCAGGGGCTTGTTCTGTTCTTATGCATTTCAAACCTTACTCAATCCTAAATGTACTACTATTAACATCGGACGAGACTCTGCGAGTCTAATGCTTGCACAATCCGAACACTTATTTAACATCATATCCAACTTTTTCCCTAAAGTGTCGCCTTGATTGAATGCCTGATCAAATAATTCTTTCGACTCTTCGCCTTAATCATACCTTTCCCTCCCCTGCTCTCAAATCCAAATGGCGAGATCGAATAACCCCAGCTGAACTAATTAGCCTCAATTTGACACCAAAAGAAATTACAAGGCAAGAATTAATAAATGAACTGATTGTAACAGAAGCCGACTACCTCGCTGATCTAAAGTTTGTACATCGAGTAAGTAAAAAATGCAATGAAAAAATTAAGAGTTGGGAATGGTTGGGAATGGTTGCATGGCATGTCGAGCAACTGGAATTCACCTCGAATTCTCGAGATCGGGTGTAGGATCCAAGAGTTCAAAATAGTCTCTTTGTTTTGATGGTATTTGCATCACTGAGCCCAACCAAACTTTTTTATAGTCGTTCTGCAAGCAGGCTCTTCAAAAAGGAATAAGACCGTGCGAACAATTGGTACGCCTATTCAGCAATATCGAAGATATGATAAGATTACATGACAACATTCTTATGGTGAGAGGAATAATTTCCGTTTTTATAACAAGTGAGATGATTAAGAGGAAAACGGGGGCTTGGCACTGAAAGAAAGAAGCGTTGTTGGCGCAGAGATAAGATAATGCTAATGTGAATGATTGCAATCTCGATTCCGTTTCTTTGGTTGTCAGTGTTTGCAGTCTCGTCAAATGAAACAGCAACCATGCATCACAGCTGTATCGGATGTACTTTTACCATTTGTAAGTAAAGGCTAAATGAAATATTGATAATGCTGAATCGAGCATCTATTCACAGAGTATGATTTACATACAGGTTGATCGGTTCGATATCTATGAATCATATTTGGTGAATTATACGACAGCAACGCAACAGCTCGAAAAGGCAGTTAACGAAGAGAGTGAATATGGAAATTTTGTAAAAGTGAGGGGTCTAGATTACAAATACTATTAGTCGGAAAGCCCAAACCCATCAAAAAAATTAACATATCATATTGAACATGTGTCTAGCAACAAGAACAATTGCCCATTTGCAGAAAGTTGCCGTTGCAAGCTTTTCTTATAGCACCTGTCCAAAGATTGGCAAAGTATCCTTTACTATTTAAGGTAAAACGGAGAGTAGGGGATGCTGCTATATTGTGCCATCATAAGAGGTGTTATTATAGTGCTAGTGTTAACATGGACACTTTATTTTGTTACAGAGTTTACTCGATGCGACACCGCAACTCAGTTCGGATTTTTGTCCGACGCACAAACTTTACAAGGGCATGGATGCATTCATTCGCAAAATCGAGGACGCTAAACGGAAAGAAGAGAGTCACGGACGTGTTATTGAACTCCAGAGTCTAATCAAGATACCTCTTGTAAGATGGAGCAAATTGGTTTTTCTGCGATAATGACTTGGTTTCTTAACCGTTCTTGTTCACATGATCATGCTGTCTAGAGTTTTAACCTGCTCAAACCCGGAAGAGAGCTCATAAATGAGGGTTATTTATGCGGAGTGATTATTCCTGAATCACCAGGAGCCTATAGTCCCGAACAAAATGCCGAGCCACAGAAAATCCGACTTTATGTATTCCTATTCTCAGACATTGTTTTATGGACGCGTGAAAAGAATGGACAGTACAAATTAATAATCCCGCCGGCAAGAATCACGAACGTTTCTGAAAATTCGGGTATGGGTCTATACTCATTGACTTTTGCTAGGCCTGATTTGTCCGTATGGGTTGGTTGGGCTGGCACTCTAATAGTCTCTAATGCTATAATACCGTTTTTTTTTTCTTTCTACAGACGGTTTGTTTGAAGTTACGTCTGTGCATACGGGAAAGACTACGTTTCTGCTCTCTGCACCGAATGTAAAGGACAAGACTGTGTGGATAAAATCGTTACGCAGTGTCTTGAGACGACATACAAATCGTGGAAATGACGAAAGGTTGGATGAATGGTGGTTTTATTCTGGTGTAAGAGAAGAGAAGAGAAGGATGGGTGAGATACAGATAGACAAGTATAATGAATGCTTGTTAAAGTAGACAAAGCTTTCAATCTGAAACATTTAAATTAATAGTTCACATTGATTTGTATATAACTTAATATTTTTCTTGACCGAACAAGATTGCATTCCTGATTCAATTGCATACCCAAGTTTTGGCTAATAAAGGACGCTGTTTCGGTGGTTGCGACATTCCGTTATTGGGCAGTGTAAACATGCGCAAGAATCAGTGCTTGACTATTAACGCTCTGGACAGCCGTGCGGCCTTAAAACGTTGCTGTAATCACAACATTGACATCCGCTTACTACAAAATTCTACAGCATTACGGAAGAATTATATGGGCGTTTTCTTCTGGAGCACGAGCTGACGTTAGATTGGTCCGGATTTATTAATTTTACTACTATTTGTCTTTCGGCAACATGGGGTTTTCTTTTCCTTTCTTTTCTTTTTTTTCAACTATTCAACGATGGCCACTTGAATCGCTGAGTAAACGCATGCTCGATTGGATCTTCGGTCACAACGTTTTTTAATACGTGAAATACTTCATAATCCTCCACTTTAAAATGCCATCTACTCTTTGGTTCCGCCGCGTCGCGCTTCAGCAAGTCACACTTGTAAAACATGTGTTGATACCAACTATCCGAGTTTGAATTACAATTGTCAGACGTCATCAAATCGTCGTAAAAGTATGGACCCCAACCAGGACCGCACCCAATGGCTTGATTACCCATGTGCACCCTAGACAGCTGTGGTGCAATACTGTCGTTTCTAGCAACATTGAAGGAGAATATAAAGGTCTCGTTAGAATATTGGTATGTCTGGTTACTATTGTAATACTGACTAGCTGCTAAAATATAATTGTTCCATGTGTTGGGATTAAATCCGCCTAGTATAATTCCGCTATTGCCACTTGGCTTGATCAACACAATCGTCCCAGGACTATTATCGCATTTTTCGTGAAAACTTTGTGCCGAGAATCCATCTCTAGAACCCCTATACAACAGCTTGTATCGATGTTTTGATGTCTCTGGTACTTCATAAGAGTTACTCCCATCGATCCATTCGGATATCAATGCGGCATGCGCATGAGTGATAAGCGTAGATGTTATAATGGATGACGATTCACGAGGACCAGTGGATGGTTGTGTCGAGTCCGGTTTAAGGTAATGATGCAATAGCTGTTCTTTGAGGTCCTTGGGAAGTATCTTTTTATATGGCCGCACTTTATCGTAATAATCTTGAGATGATATATCAAAGAATCTGATCTTGGGGAGTAAATTGTGAAGAACTCTTTCTAATTCAGCAAAATCATCACGAGACCACTCAGACTTGTTCTTAGTGTTCAAATTCCGTACCCTCGACGTTCCCCATCTTATCACTTGTAGCCACACATCGACCTCTTCCATTCCCATATCATCGCGCTCAATCAATTCACCGAAAATAGATTCATCTAGCCTTGACAATTTATCGGAATAAAACACCGACGCTGGATTCTCGACGACTTTCTGCAGGCAAAAGTTTTTCAACTTTCCAAGTGAGTGATAACGGGAGACAAACTGAAGGATATCCATCAGATTAGCCGTCAGCCATCCGGCACAATGAGTGATCAAATGATCTTGACAAAAAGTAACTAGTGATTGCAAGTCTAGTTTTTCAGCGAAAGTAAGCAATTGAAGTGCGTCCGAATCACGTTGTGTCGAAAGGTCTATTAGTCCAGCGTACATGTATCTTTATGATCATGAAAGAGCCAGTCAGTTGCGCAGTTGGGAAATACAACTAAAACTGATCGATGCTGTCACATAGTCAGACCTTAATAATGTCTCAAAGATTTTTGGTGTCATATCCGGTATCGCAATTACGTAGCACCCGTCCTCCTTCCTGGTTCTATCCTTTGTCAGATTTGTTCTAAAGTATCCTGACCTTGCTCTGAGTATGTTTGCGTGTGCGTGAAACTCTTTGAAATCGGGAGTTTTTCCCACCTTGACGATAACGTCGTAACCATCTTCGCAATTGAGCAATTCAGCATAGTCATTGCATAAATCTTTTAACAAGTAGTCAGACATTGCGAGGAGAGTGTTTGAGTGAAATGGTAGTGTAGGGTATCAAAGTAATTAGTAGACCTGATGAAATACAAAGAAATACAGGTTCTCCGTCATTCTTATGTCAACCAAAATCATGTGAGTGTCAAACGCCCACTGGAAAAGGGTTTGACTAACTTTGGGTTATAGTTTACTGTTGTTATTATTATGATTAGTGTTTTCGGATCGTCGTCCCTTTGTTGGTACTCAGATAGTTGCAATCCTTTTCCTTGCTCTCGTTGGCAAATGAGCTCTGAACAATAGAGCTCGGGTGCTGTTCGAACGGCACAGTTATACGTTTACGCAATTAATTTCAATGCTTAGCTTTAATTAAAATGTAACCATGACCAATTCCGCAGATTTTCAACCGCTAATTTATGTGATAAAGACAGATTGTGAGTCATCGCCGAGCGAACCAGGTTCGAGTAGCGAGAAGTGAGCGTGTCTCTGTTTGACATTGATACACGTTACATCGATCTCACAATTCTCATGAAATATTTTTACAGTTATTGTTTTATTTTTATAGCATTGTACCACTTGAAAATTGTCATTGTTGATTCTGATGCCTTTCAACGTACCTTGGTCCCCACTTGACAGGCTGTGTTTGACGTTTCCGTGACTTTGCACATATATAAAAATGTATCGTGGCGTAAGCAATAAATCATCATCTCATTGTGATATCATATATCAGTCAACGACATTCATTTTAAAAAAAGCATACTATCATTTCAAAGTTATTTTATTTTGATCCGAGACCAAAGAAAAAAGAAAAGTATATAATACATCAGGAGAATATGTCTTTATTCACCCGAGAGTCATTTACAGAAAAAAAAAAAGGGTAAGAAAAGACGGGCTTTTCTTTTTCGTGAATGAAAGACCACATTGAGACTCGCTGTTTTGATGACATAATAACGTCACCGAGTCAACGTTGAAACGGTAGGTTAATGTATTGATGAACTATGAACTTGCTTACATATATCATCTCGTATATTCTAATTTAGGTATAAAGAGAATAAAGCGTAAAAAAAAATAAAGGAAATAGCGTAAAAAAAGAAAAAAGATGGTAATTTGTAAAAAAATTTTCATTTTTTTCTTTGCTTTTTTTTTTGTTTTTGAATAATTTTTGGTTTTTTACATAAAAATATTTTAAAAGAAGATAAAATTTTTCTTAACACAGTTTGTTTCACATATCAAACGCCGATAGTTCATCAGGGCCGCGCCATACTGCTAATAGCACAGCCGCAAACAATAGCGCCAAGAATCGACACCACCTCCAAACCCATCTAAAAATATTTAGCACCGCTCTTGCCCCTCGTTTCCAGAACCAGTCTCTCTTTAACCTCAAGGCTTCCATCTCTTCCTCATAATCCGGATAAACGTATGAAAATTCATCGTCTGATAAGTAATCAATTGCAGACCTGTCGTCAATGTCAATGAACTCTTTGTTTCTCCGATAAAATTCACGAAAATCAGCCTCTGACGCGATTGGTGAAAATAGCGGTGACTCCATTGAATTAGAAGATTTCTTTCGCTCTCTCTTGAATTCAGCCAAGTCGCGGAACCACTCGTCTTCGAGTTCCTCCAACAGAGTACTCTTTTGAAGTCGCGCTGCATGCAGGCCATCCGGATCAGACAGTCGTCTTCCTCCCAGTGTTGCATCCGTAAAACTATTTGCTCTCGTATGTGAGGTTGACTTTATGCCCAGGTAAGCGGTTCTCTCAGTTTCAAGCATCGCCCTGAGTCCAAAAATCTCATTCTCTTTTTCGGCATACTCGCCTTGAAGTTTGTCAAAGTCACTGGATATCTCCTCCAGGTGAGCACACCGTTCGCGGAGAATGTCTATATCCTGTAACGCCTTTCTCAACCGTGAGTCTGATTCTGCTTTTGATTTCTCGAGGGTAATGTTCTGTTCATCGAGCTCGTCGATTCTCTTGTACAGTAATTGTACGTCTTCCTCTTCTTCCGTGGGTTTCTTCCGATCACGTAGTTCTTGTAACTTTTCTTTATATTGTTGTGACATGCGAGCATTATCTGCTTCGAGATCTTCGATCTTTTGGGTTGCTTGCGAATATGCAGCTTGGAGTTTTTCTAATTCACTCTCTAGTTTACGTTGCTTGGATTTATTAAGCTTGTCGGTGTCTTGTGCTTCGATCGACATGCTGTCCAGTTTGGCGTGTAGTTCTGTATTACTGAGTTCCAGCTTGCGTATGATTTCGTATTCTTTTGGTGGCATACCCATTCGCATGGGAGGGTGAGTTGCCAAGATTAGATCAGATTCTTCGCTCAAGTTCGAAGTAACAGAGTCTGCATCGCTTTCATCAGAGTTCATTAGATCGTCTTGGAAGGTTGATCCATTGGGAGGCGGTATTCTGGTTATGCTCGTTTTATCTGCAGTATTCATTGTAGACGATGTGCCTCTTGTTTTTTTTCGCAGTTTCTTTATTTCCTGTACTAGTGCTTCACAATGCTGCTTCAAGAGTGTATTATTATCCAAAAGGCTTTTACCGATTTCGGCTGCCAGCGTGAGATCTGATAGGATTGTGGTTGGGAGAAAAGAAGGGCAAGTTTTAGTCGGATAAACACATGCTATTCAATAACAAGTTAGATAGACATTGTTGGGATTGTTATTATTAAATCTCACGCCGGGATAGTTTGATCATCTTTTGCTTACCTCTGTCTTTCTCTCTGATCTTGGTATAGGCATCTTTCAAAGCGGCGGTAAGCTCTGCATTAGACCTGCTGCTAACCCAGGAACCAGATAATGCGGGAGAAGATAATCCACTATATGTTGGAGAAAGTGGACCGGTTGGAGTTGAAATGGAAGGTATAGTTGACAAGTCAATGGTAAGCTTTGACTTTATGTTTTTTGGAGGAGGAGCCATGATGATGATTAATATTACTGTGAATAATGCTTTATCAATGAATAATAGTCTTGTTGAATTGAAAGAGTTGGGGCAAATGGTGATAAATGGTGCTATCGAGTTGGGTATTATTTGAGTATTTGTTGCTTTGATATTGAACAAGAATTTGTGATTTCGTGATTTGTTTGCTAGGAAAGTGTTGGAAACGTCAAACTATACAAATTTATGTACAAGAGATGTTATCATATCCATCAAGTAAAAAAAAAGTGAAACATTAATGGGTTTGGAGGAGGAATGGGACATCCGCGAACTTTTTACTATTTATTTATATGTCTGTCCTCCCTTCCACTCTAGTGCTACTTCGACTAACCCCTTCCCCTTCGTCGCCCTGCAAAATAGGAGAAATGTTTCTATAAAACCTGTTTGTTAAGTAACAGTATATATTTACAGATGGGAGATTGTAATAGAGTAACGAATAACATGATTTGCGTTATATTGAATACACCGAGTTATACAGATGGTATTACATAATAACAATAGAAATGGAATAATCAGATGGCAATCAATACTTACATAAACTATTTTAAATATAAACGGTTTTAAAGTTGTTTACTGTATAATCTACGTCATACGTATAAATTATTTGAGATACGCCATATTAATATTTGATACGCACAACAGAGTATGTTACTGATGTGCTGATGTGTGTAATCTTTTTGGTAACTATGAAAATTTCTCCTCAAATGTGGCTGCAAATTGAACATCAGTACAAGGCTATTTATGACTTTCATTATATACTTGACTTTAATCGAGAAAGATGCCCATTCCCTTGTGTAAGGAATCTGATGAACAAAAGTTCTGTCCCATCCCCCATTGCTCTTTTTATTTACCAGTAAAGTTCAAGTATTCCGTGAATGCGCGGATTGTAATGATAACGGTTACCGTTACGTTCACTCGCTACGATAACGGCATCTGACGGATTTGCATCTGGTGGATTTGCCTATAACGTCATCTACGTTTAACGGTTTCTTTGAGCATACAGGTTCATAGCGTCATTCTCTCTCACAGCATAAAAAACTATTCTCTTTTCTGCCTTGCTTTTGTATGATATCCAATCAAAGTGGCAATTGGCTTCGCTAATGGCAAACAATTGAGCGTGATTGCAAATGCAAGCAACACGACTCGAACCGTGTGAACGATAAAAAAAAAATTTTAGTGCACATAACCAATTACTCAATGTAGAAACGAGGGGAAAAAAAAAAAGACAGACAAGAAACTGACTGTAATGTAAAATGTAATGTAATCTGGGGTTACCCTACCCTGATGTTAATGTTATCAAACTATCATCACATTAACGGGACCGGTCTTACCTCTTTCATCGATATTAGCGTCATTAAGGAGGTCTCGCACCAAAGGTTGCTGTGTCTCCCGAGTTCACGTTTTTACGTTAACGTTTTATGTATTTCCATGTGGATGTGAGTCGTTGAAGATAAGTGCAAATCCACCAAAGTGGTACACAAATATAACATTTTATTTGTAGTATTATAAAATGTAAATAACCGAACGGATACTACATTACCAGCCCAGACATGTTACCTAACTAGACTCATTTATTGAGCCATCTCCAGTCCACCTGATTCTCCCTTGCATCTTCACACGTTTCTCACTCTCCCTTTAGGAACAAAGTACAGTGTTTTTTGCAATCTATTCGTCCGATAAGAGCGATCAACTCTGATAATACAAATGAAACCTTGCAATATCATTGATGATCAGTGTATGCGCAGAACACTGATTCTATCGAGAACGAAGCAAAATCTCGAATCCCAACAATGCATGTAGCACTCGATTATATATGCGGAATAGAAAAGAAAAAAGAGAGAGAAAGGGAGGAAAGATATATTATTGCGGTCGTGTGCGGTATATAGTCTTTCCGGTCTTCTTTTCTTGTATGTCGCAATATGCAAATTGGTAACTTTACCAGGTTCGACTAACATGTTGCTTTTTTTTTTTAAAACGTTCAGTGTTCTTCAGATGGGTGATTAAAGGGATGGAATAGATATTCTCTTTTATTATGTACCAAGATAATTACCATTTATGTCTTAGTGCGTACAAAATGCACATGAGAATGAGGCACACTGTAAATTATGTAACAACAACTTGAGTAAACAATACACAACAAATCAACAAATACACAGGTAAAGTGATGATATCATTGTAAAATGAAAGAATAGCCGGGATACAAGGAGTGAGCAAAAGTACATTTATATCATCTTATGAGACGAATATGGATATTAGCATAAGAAACGTAGACGTAAAGTGTAAATGGTTATTTATGTTGATGTTATGACCCGTTCTACTATTTCGGGATTGTCACATTAGAATAATAATGTACTGTAATTTATGTGACAACATCGAATTATATATGTGACAATCTTGAAACGGGCTGACCCGTACTTGGAATCGGTCGTAACATTGATATCGATATTTGATTTAATATGAGATTGTCAACATATCTTATCTATCGCTCTAACAGTATCTCGAGCAGCATAGTTCGTATTACGTAGCATAGCCGATAAAGCAGATAGAAAACACCTGCACCTACACAAGCTATTCGAAAGGCTGTACAATATGGCATGTAGGTTATGTGTCTGCGTCTTTCTTTTTCTTCTATATGATTGATTGTATTACTGCAGCATAATCAGCCAATAATATTCATAAAAACGCCATATGTCTGGTCATGCGTCTGACAGTTGACGCCACTATCCTTTTTCGTCGATGCCTTGGTTTTTTTCCCTAATGCCCCCAAAACTGCAAAGGACGAGAGAATGACATGAAAAAAAAATCAGAGTATAAAGTGGTTTCTTGCAGATCCAAAAAGAATTATACAAACAAAGAATAGATATATAGTCACAATGTAACAATGTAACAATGTAAGAATCTAAGAATGTATACAACGTATATATATATGTATGTATATATATGTACTCTTTTTTTCACTCAACCATAAAAAAAATTTTTTTGCGAGAAAAAAAGAAAAAAGAAGAAAGAGAACCAAATCCAACTAAAGCACTAGTGTCGTACATAACAGTGTGGAACTTTCATTGAACCTCTCGTCATTTCACATAACTGGTTGTAAGCTAAGCAATGTAACATATTAAGAAATACAAAGTTTATCGGATAATTACTCAAAACAAAAGGTAAAACTCAAAACGAAACAAAGATATATACTATATTGGCACCAGAGTTTTTTTTTTCTTCTCACCAATGAGGTTCTCGTAATGATGAAATAACCCCCCCCCAGTAAAAAGTATTATTACGCTGACGTCCGTCTTGTTTTCACGCCTTTTCTCCACAGTCATCACCATTGCATTTGGTGGCTTGGACGCATATCCAAGAATTGGGGATTTATTCAATAGAGGACACTTGTAACGGGATTTACGTTCATAGTTTATGCGGGGAAAGGGCGGGACGTAACATGAAATTGGGTAAGCTGAACACGGATGCAATATGTGGATCAACTTAAGCCCTTTGGAGGTGAGAATAGGAAGCAGTAATGGAATGTGTGAATTTGATAAGCTTCTAAAAGTCATATGCTTGATTACGATCCCTAACCTGTATATTTGCCTGATCGGATTAAATAGGAAAGAGAATGAGTGGGGTGATGATGTTAATATTTTGTGTCATAATGGTACGAGTTGACTACGTGTTCCCGTTTGTCTTTAGCGTAACGTTAAAGACGCCACAACGTCATAAAGTTTTTAGAGGCGGAGGGCTTTTATCAATCTTGAATTCAAATTTGTAAACCTAATCAACGAATCAAGAGAATGAATGTCAATTTTGTATTCGAACCAAAACATTTTTTTTTTCCCTTCTTTACTGTATTCATTCCATTGTATCCTCCCGTTTTTTACCATCAAAACAAGGATCTATATCCCATTGTTCGCGTAAACAAAAACCTTAATCTCGAGTAAATACTGCATATACTTACAATGTCGTTCCTTCGTTATTGTCTTAGCAGAGTAGGACAAGTGAGAGAAGGAAAAGTTGCTGATAATACTGCTATTATTCAATGAGCATCGGCTCTATACGTGATGTATTGAAACAATGTCATTATTAACCCGTGGATCAACCAAATTGTCTTTGATTTTCGATCCAAATTTAGTTGGTAAAAACTGGTGTTCCCACCCCTGCTTAGTTTAATTAAAAAACGTCTGGCGAAATGAACTTTGTGTAAATAGTAAACAGTTAATATACCATCACGTGTTAAACATTTTCTCCCCCGCTCTCTTTTTTTTTTTTTAGACGTCAGTCTCCACTTTTGTCTCCTCGTGGGAAAAAAAGAGCAGCTGTTACGATGTCAGAAGTAACAATTTAATATCTTTGATGAATGTTCCGTATATGGTCACGATCCGTTCTTGCTCAGGAGAAGAAACGGATAGAAAACATGAAAGGGAAAGAAAAAGGAAAATAAGAGATGGATAACGAAAGTATTTCGGATCAAAAAAAAAAAAGAGGTGATCAATCGTATCATGTGAAAATTTATGAATAAAACTATCATCTAGTCTTTGCATCTCTGGGTAGTTTTTTGACTAACACATTAAATGATCACCTAACATCTCACTGTTCAATGTTCAGCAGATGACCATTCTTTCATCTATTACCACTGCCTGCCTCTTGATCTGTCTCACCATCACTTTTATCATTATCTGATGTGCTTCCAGCCAGCTTATTGTTCATCGTCCTCGTCATCCCCATCCTCAGTCACGCCAACGTTTCTCAATGCAACTCTGTTCAATACTCTGCTCTGGCTATCCTTACAGACTTTCTAGATGTACCAGACTCGGCAGCAACAGCAGCAGCAGCACTAGATATGCTCACAATGACAGACGCACTGGGAACGCCAGCTATACGTTTGGCGTTTTTCATGGTGTTTGGGAAATGAGCGCCATTCTCGATTTGCATAAGTTCATCATGTGAACCCCGTTCTACTATTTCACACATTTCTTATCACAAGTATCTGATCAACATGGACGATTGTCGGCTAAGGTCGAGAAAATATATGTGAGTATGCTGTATGCAAATAATATATATTTACATGTCAACACGTACCAATTGTTAACGTGTTCTATTGACAGTCATCATTCGTAATGACTTTTTGAAGTGTCGTTTATATCGCAGTAATCGCAACCAATTGTAATCGTTATCATGTGTTTCAATTACCTTTAGCGATTACCTAATGTAGATTTGTATAATGCAAGCAAAATTCCAAATTCAGCGATGCTATGCGAATTGTAAAAGTATTCATTTACATTATACTCCTCCACTCAGCCTCAGACCTCTCTCTCCAACCTTGGTATCATAGCCATTAGGAAGTCCGAGATTTTATCGTGAATTTGGGCTGCTCTCGCTACTTGTCGATCGGTTGCGTGAAATTTACCATACTTGACATTGTATTTTACAGTGTCGCTAAATAGAACGATATCCTATACAGACAGGGGAAAGGTGCTTTTAGAGTGACACATCAATTATAACCTTTTCGCTGTGCTTATAATATATATCGCGTTAAATACCTGAGGTACAATTCCAATACTTTTCCGCAAGTCACGTTGCTTCACGTATCATATATCCTGTCCATCTACGAGAATATGACCACCCTGGACATCAAAGAAACGAAACAGCAGGTGCAAGATAGTCGACTACAAGCAAAGATTTGTTAATTCAAAGGTCAAATGGAGTAAACTATTATCTTGTGTGTGTTATTATTTTGATGCTTGTTACCTACCTTTCCTCCTCCCGATGGTCCAACAATAGCAACACTAGGTATTGTAAATGAAACATTCTTCAAGAGAGGCATTCTGAAAAGCTAACGTTCTCAAACACCACTTCTCCCTTCTTTACCACTAATGGCACAGCCTGTTGTAAATCCTTTACTTCTGGTGGGTTCCTGCGACAAATCCAACATCTTTTCCATGTCTACAAAATTTCTTCTGAAGCAACCTGTAATAATTACCAAACCAATTCAATGGCTGGTACAGTTGAAGTATATATGAGAAGTACATCACTAAGCTCAAACGATGCGACGAGCACAGAGTAGACAGCCGGTAAGAAGACCGATTTGGATAACCCGAGTTTTGAGGAGATACATTGCTATATCCGATTTCTTGTCTGCAGCTTGATACGTCTGTATATCGATCAACTGGAGGTGTTAGGCCAATGAAATGGGTTTACAATAAGCAAAACAGTCAAGAAAGATGCGTTATAAAAACTGATGTGTGGATACAGAGAATGTCTATCTAAATAGAACGAGAGATACAATACATCGCAGAAACGCATGAATGTATGCGCAGGAGAGAATATGACACTGATCCAAGACCTCAACATCCCATTAACTTCAAATGGCACCGCGACATAATATTTGACGGGTTGTAGTTAAAGAGTGAATCGACTATAACAAAATCATCAATTATGTTTCTTCTGTATTTTCACTAGAATACACGGTACTTTGACTATTTTGTCCATCTTCACCTGTATACTAACCAGCCTTAGTCTGCATAGCATTTTTGTCAGCCGTCTATATTTCGTTCTCCATTCAGTCATACATAACTACAGTAGCCACTATATAGCAAGTCATAGTTATGAACACAATAAGACCAAAATATATATCAAAGGCAATAGTCCAATGACGACAGCGATTGCAATATCGACTAGGGTGGGAATAATATTAAGATAGATGGACACAATCGACGATCTGTTTAAGAGCGAATCATAAAGGTTTAACGATAAGATTAGGGTAAAGTAAGAGATTGTCGCAGGACTGGACACTTACCCTGTACGCGAAGTATTTTAATCTGAGCGAAAGATTTAAAAGATGTTCAAACATTTTTGCAGAAACCTCACGGGTAGTAAACTGAGATGGGAGGGGATCAGCATAGCGATTTTATAAATAGAATCACCAACAAGATGCGCACGTAACTGCCCAACGTCAATCCATAAATAAAATTGTAAAGTCTCAATCAATCCAACATTCCCTTGTAGGAACCTCAAACCAACGTAAACTAAAATAGATTCCCATGCAAATACTCTGTCTGATGGCTGGTCAGCTATTACTTTGTTTGGCACGGCAGTGAGGCATTCGCTATTCTTCCAAGGACAAGTAATAGTTAGTACACACCACTACGATTTGAGTTAAAATGTCCAATTTCTTTTGCCATAGAAAATGGCAGTTGTCGTGACGTTACACGTGGAAGAGCGATCGTGTAACCTCCGCGTCTTCCAACGGAGTCAACCGACAGCTCCTACTATAACTAGTGCTAATTCTTCTTAACAGTTGGTGACTTTTAACAGGTTTTGAATGTATCGTATCGTATACGCTATTTCGTTGATATTTATTTAACCCCTCGAGTGATTATTAGGCGATTATGATCCGACGGGAAATCGGTATTCACGATACTAACGCGTGTTTAGACAATTAAATAAATATGCTGAACTGATTATAGTGCAAACTTGGGGCAAGACCAAGTTCGCAACAGAGAGTCCGGAAAGCGGTTTTCAAACTCTCAGATTCGGGCCGTATTCAATAATGAGCCACAGGATTTTAACTGACGACGTATGATATTAAATCACTAGTCAGAGTTTTATTAGAATATAAGAGCTATCCTAGAGGATAGTTTGTTATTCGAAATAAAGGAATTATTCCGTGAAGTATTTAGCTGATATTAGCTGAAGATGTAGATGATGAAAGAAATCGTCGTGTTTGAATAATTATTACTATCGCTTGTCTATTCTATTTATAATCCGTCGGCTTGTCCACTCGATTTGGGCCATGACGCAGAACGGAAATCTCGGAGGCCACGACACAACAGTTTCTTCGATATATTATAATAATCAGCGACTGTTGATGGTGGATCATATTTTGCCATTGATGTTGATTTCGAGTTGTATGGAGTGTCATGTACGTTGTCTGTTGTCATTCCATCGGGAGTTCTAGTTGTACGCACTCTCACAATCTTCTACACTATTCATTCTCTCGTCAATGTTTCATCATCGATGGTGTTGTATCCTATGCCTTCGACCGATCGACTCCAAGCAATAGTCAATGACCATCAGAGTAAAGTTCTGATGCCAGTCATTCGGTACATCATGTCCCGTCCAGTTGTGAAAGTGACGCAAACGATGACATGTTTCTAATGTTTGTATTGCAAATAATATATACCAGAGGCTTTGTACGCAGTAACTTAATCTCACACGTCTTGTAATCTCGTTCGTTGCTATAATACAATTCATAGTCCATGCCAAGGCCGCCGATAGTTCAGAGAGCAGCATGTAGGTGGGAATACCGACTTTTATGTTTCTTTTTTCTGAGAATATAAATACTGAAGGTCATCAATCCAACTAGGATTTGAATCGATTTAACTAGAGATACCGAAAAGTATCGCGTGCTGTATATTGAGACAAAAAAGGAATAAGACAGAATAGGACAGAATAGCGTAAAGCTGTCAACAAATTACCTCGGTACCACTTACAATATTGTATCATATTTCCAACATTACGCGATTAAAAATACTCGAATGTACCGTATAGTCTGGTCGTTGCTAGTTTCCGTTTACTGTCGTATGCCTATAATAATGACATATATATCGTCATATAAATAACCGACACGGTTAAGATCAAGAAAGGCAGTCCGCATAGTTCTAGACTCGAGTGTCCTGCAACTCAGTTTAGGTGACAGTTTCTGTCGTATTGATGGTAAGAAATCGATCACACTATGAGCCCAAGTAAAAGTTTATAAAAAAATGATGAGGGGCAAAAAAAATTACGTCTAATTTTATATGGGTTAGTATCGTTTACTAGATTAATATTATTACACCCATCTTACGAGCCGCCATTGCTTTTCCGCACAAGTAAAATACTAGATGAAAAAAACTATTAAAGGTGTAAGTTAGAGAGGTTGAACAGCGAATAAGTGCCATGTTAGGGGGCTAATGCGCGCGTTTACCTTGCGTCCATTCCATTCCAAACTAGTAATACCTGCCAAGGAGTTTGTGTTGTTTCTCAACCTTACTCCTCAATCTGCCGAGAAATAGAAAAAGAAACGAATTGCTTAAACCGCTTTGCTTCAGTACAAGGGTATCGATTGATTAGCTGGCTATAGAAAACATGATCATTTTCGTAAAGAAAATTTAACACACTATTTAAGTTTAATACAATGATAGGCTTGCAATTCAATTGCAAAAATTACCGAAAAGGAATAACTTCGAAATAAATGTTGGGGAAATTTTGTCGGTGGACATTGGTTTTTTTTTCGTTACACGTAAAATGTGTAGAATGAGTTATCGAAAGTCATTTTATTTCAGAAGAACGAAGTCGTAGTTTAGTGATTGTATACTAATTGACAGCTTGATTCAGGTATTACCGACTAGAGCCAATTCAAATTGACAATGTCTACTGCGCTAAATTTGATGAAGCGTTGACGCTGGTATTACTTGGAAGCACACCAACGAGTTTGACAAAATATTTCACTTCCGACACACACAAGTACAAAAATGACGTTAATTACTTTAGAAGATATCGCAAATAACTTGCGATCGTAACAAATTAGTAATTATATGATAGATATATATATAGTTGATGATGTATGTGGGTTATATTTCGATTTTCATCAACTGCTTTTACTATTACGTTGATACTTGGTACAATCTATAATTTAATGATATGATGCAAATTGAATAACTATAACAAAGTATAACTATATATTACGAATGTGACTATATGAAGAGCGTATGGCCGTATATATTATATTTATCTATCAACAAAGTATTGATGTTAAATCTGACAGAATGCCCTTATTATTATAGTGAAGCATTTATTACAATCACCGTATGGGTATTCTATTTTCCCGCACCGCATTGACTCATACCGGGTATGATAAAGGATTGAGATGCGATTACCCTTTATCATTTACAAATCCTGTAGACGAAAAAGTTAATTATAAGTACTTTTTATTTTGTCAACGCGTCGTATACATGTCGCAATACTTATATTAATAACATAACAGTGCAATATATTTTATTTATTGTTTCCTGACACCAAGTAAACGTTACGTACATTAAAGTTTTACTGATAATAAAATATTGGTCATAATTCTCGAACAACAATTATGGTGATAAAAAATAAGAGGAAGGATTTAATATTAATTCGGGACCTATTCGTCACACGTACCTACTTATTCTATTTTTTGTTTATTACATTAACCTGTTGTGATTATTTTAATTTGTGTCCAATCTACTTTCCTCAGCCATTTGCACTCGATAGCAACAGACATCATCGATAAAGCCACTCTAACCAGAGTGTTGGTGTTATTCTACAAAAGTAAACAATGTAAATAGATTAATTATGTTGTACTTATCAATATCTTGACAATTATGTTGTTTAGAAAATATTCTTTAACAAACAAATTAGTTGCGACGACCGTTTATTAATTAGCTTTCCAATAATTTTATTAATTATTACAAGTCGATTATATTTTGTAGTAATTTCTCTCAGTATTAGTATACTAAATTTGTTTATTTAGAAAAAGTTTCTAATAATGAATATGTGGTGTAGTCGTCGTGAGGGGTCGGTTAAACTCGAAACCGCATCTCTTAGACCCTTTTTGCAAAAATTCACACAAAATTTGCAGTAACTGATATTGGACGTTGTGCGAAATAAAGAACAATTTGACAATAAATAAACGTCGTGAATAAATCAAGGTAAAAAGATGATAAATATCCGCATTGTGAAGAAATTTTACGTGCAATTTAACACAAACATTGATGAATGACATTTGCTAACTTCCTAATTTAAATTATGTCGTTAGCATCAGCGACTGTTAATAATCCAGCAATAGACAATTTGGTTCAATGCTCCTTGGAATGTGAATATGATTTAAGACTCAATGGAGTTTTTTTACGAGGAAAACATCAACGTAAACGTAAAGCCGATCAAATTGACAACGTCTACTAAATTTGATGAAGCATCGATACAATAACGCTGATATTACTTGGAAGCGATGAAAGTATGCACACCAACAGTCGTGCCAGAATATACGTACATACAAGTATAACAGTGACGTGACGTTAATTTCTTCAGAAGATATCGCAGGTGGGCTTACGAATTACAACAAAGTCATAAACGGATTTACCAAGTATAATAATAACTATTACATGGGGGCAGTAGAGATAGAATAGGGTTTCTGGCACACTTTATTACCGAATTAGATGCTAAATAGATAAAATAATAATAAGTCTGATAAAATTTTTCACTGAATTAGCAGCTAAGTCGTTTAATAAAACATAACCTAATTACCGAATTAGCAGCTAAATCGTTAAAAATTTATAAATCTAATAAAAATTGTGCTAGAATATTAGCTTTGTTTCAGCTAACAAAGATTCCCATTTGCAAAGGCTTTAAGATAGTAATCGGGATCGGGTTAACCATAACTGGCAAACGGGAGGCCATAGTCAGGTTCACCTGTTACTGTTCCCAGACTCATTGCGAATGGCGTGTTTGCTACATTGAATGAAGCATGGGCAACCAAATTGTCAGACAGGCAAGAGAAGCAGGCTTTGCCCTCCCACATTATCGGGTTATGCACTAATACTAAGTCCATAGGATTAGTAGTAATATACGAGTCTCATCAAGCAAGTGAGTTTTAACAAGAAGCAGAAAGAATGCTTATATTTAATTTATTCATTTAGTTTCAACCCAAACAGGATTACAACATCGCATTGTTAATATCGAGTATGTACAGTGTGTAACAAAAAAACTCGGATATTTTTATTTTGCCGTTGCTCTTCAATAAGTTAGCCAATTTTTACAAATAATGAGTCATTTGAAAGAAAACAACCAAATTTTTTTATTTGATAATAATTAATAAGAAATCCGTTCCCCATTCTTCTCAATAATGAGCTCACAACGTCGTTTTATTGATCCCACCAAATTAATTAACATGCTTTCCGGAATTC
>CAJVPJ010000250.1:0-32128 GCA_910592205.1 Paraglomus occultum | reverse complement strand
GAAAACGTGCCTACATAGATTGATATTACATTAGTATTTTTTAATTCTAAACGACACAGTTCCGCTTACTTTTGAAAACGTGCCTGGCTGAGATGTTACATATAACGGTTACATGAAAACGACACATTTTCGCTTAATTTTCTGTCTGAGATGTTAAATATATATAGATGGCATGATTGGTCAATTTTTGACGCGTGCACAGATTTATTGACAAACGTTTTGTTTCTTCGAGTTTGACTTACTATTATCAATGGCTGTGCCGGTTCTCAGCCATGTTCTATAACATTAGGTGAGTATTCATAAGTCCAGCACAGCATAGATGTTGATAGCGACCATACCCTCAAAATAAAAAAGCTTTTTTATAATAGAAATAACGGTGCGGTAACGGCGAGTTTTTGCGAAAGGTAAACTTAAGCGCAGGTTCTACCTATTTATCTAAAAAGTTTCTTGTTTTCTCTCCCTTTGCAAGTTGAAGCGGACGTGACTTCGAACACCCAGAATTTGTTGACTTGAAAGGTGCGCTGATCTTCGGGTTTTGACTTTCTTCTTGTGATACCGCAACTGACTGATTCTTTTAAAGCTAGTTGATAGCCACCGAAATATCCCCATGGAGGTAGACTTCAAGAGTTTCAACGATGAGTTATACCCCTTATAATACGTAAGAGTTTTTTGGCAGTATGCCATGCAGCTAATTGTTAAGACTTCTTTTTGTGATATTGTTATTAATTTTTGAAGTGGTTGGATAAATTTTTCAACAGGATTCATTCAATTACAGAGAAAGTTGAAAAACTTGAGAAGACAAATAGAACATAGTACAGTCATCCCTCGTTTATAACCCCCCCTATTGTAACCCCCCTTGGATATATCCCAGCTTTGGGGCTGGACGGATTCCTCCTATTATATTGTCAAAAGAAACACAGAATTACGAATGTCAAGTAATTTGGCTGAATTACAACAGTTTATAATAGAAGAGTGGAATGTAATTCCAAATAATCTTCTATTAATCTTGTCAATTCAATGAAGAACAAGTGTGCACTTATAATTAATAATAATGGCGAAAGAATTTGTTATTAAACTTTATGTAAATAAAATTAGAGTTGTTTAGCTTTTTATACATTTTACCAATACTAAATAAAAATTGATATGTAAGTTGTTGAGTAATTGCTAACTTATTTTGGTCAATTTTTTTGTAACACACTGTATGCAAGTTTGTAAGGTGATAGTTACAATAGAATTTTAAACGATTGATATTATTATAAGTACTCTACTTACTATTACTTATATTTTTGTATAAATATGTAGCTTTGGCTTGCGTATGTGGGAATAACTTCTTACGATGACAAAACCATTTTGTACATGTGAGGAATATAATCCAGTGTAGATAATATTAATATACCGCAGATTCATGAGTGGTAATAAATAATTTATGTGGCTGATTAAATAATAATCAGCGAGAATTTCCGGTAATGGTTGAACCTATCCAGTAAATACTGCGACTTTAGCAGACACATTCCGAAAATCGAAACATGAAAGACACCGTTATCTCGCCTGCATATCGTCAAGCACACTTTTTCAAGGTATGGCAAACCATGGCATACACCTGTTCACGTGTTAGTGTAGGGTCAATCCTATTTAATGTCTCTTGTAATAAGTCGAAATAAATAAAAGGGCCGAACTATCAGGTATATGTAGTCATATTCAGCCGCTATTATTTTTAGGCGAGTCGGAAATTCCGTAGCTTTGCTTCTTCGGAGACGACATTGTTTGGCGTTTCAATATTCATTGCAAGCGCACTCTCAATTTTTTGAATGTATTATCAAAGTTTAAATAAAAGGTAGTTAGCGAACGGCAGAGCTTGTCCGGACTGACAACGTTTGCACCGAAAGTTTCATCGACCAGAAGGGTGTAAAAATTCATCGAAAAACTCTTACGTGTGTGTATACGTAAAAATGGCGCAAGTTGACATTCTCTGTATTTTCATGATTCAGGAAAATGTCGGTTTTTCGAGATTTTTTTGATCGGTCTAAAATAAGAATAAGGTTTATGCATTATTTGGTAGTGCCCGAACATCATGGAAGATCGTGGCGTTGCAAAAGAAACAAAACAGAAGAGATAAGAGTGCAATATTTCATTCCAAGTAACTGTACATATACATTATTATTATCTACACTAGATAGACGGAAAGAATATTGGTTTGGGGGATACAATTATTTTACAGGTTATGTTGTTGGGCTGATGTTGGGATGCTTTTTGAGTAGATCAGGCGAGATAATCATAATTAGTCAGGGTCAAGTCTGTGGTAACACTAAAGCACTGAGCACCGCCCAATACTTGTTGAAAATAAATAATGTCTTTGTGAATTTTCATTGTTTAATATTTTATCTCCCAAGCTTTCCCCCTGCGGCCGTCTCGCTCGTAACGTGTGGTTTATGCGTTGCCAATTATACCCATAATCTCAAACAATACATATTAGATACCACCTAACTTAACGACACAAGGCAGGCATGTCGTTCATGGACATGGAAGCGGGTCTGGGGCCCGGTCCTCGTGGTGCTCGTTACAACAACAATACACATACAGGAGGCGGCCCAGGTTAGAACATGACCTTCAATAACTTTTGAGCTTTCACTCTATTGTCGAATGCTCACTCGTGATTCTCGTTTGCAGACGATGATAGAGAGTATAAGGCTCTTAGTAGCAGCATATCCCAACAAGTATTTAGTATTACGAATAATGTTGCGTCGATAAATAAAATGGTCTCGCATTTGGGAACAATAAAGGATACAACAGACCTAAGAACTAAACTGTAAGGAAAATAGTCATATTACTGTCCTCGCTCTTTTCTTTTCTTTTACGTAAAAAAAAAACTTTTTTTTGTACAACTTTGTAATTGACACGAACAGACACAATCTTACGGAGTCAACGCGAGAACTCGTCAAGAACACAAGCAACGGGCTCAAGAGGCTTTCACACTTTGAGGGAAATGTTGGTCAGAGTGTAAGTTATCTTTTACTGAGCCGATCCGACGTAAATTGGTTTGTATTGTTGATTACATAACGAAATCCGATTATAGCGTCAGCGTAAACTCGAGCAACAAAAGTTATCCAAGGACTTTCAGAAAACTTTGCAAGAATTTCAGATCGCACAACGACTCTCAGCAGAGAAGCAACGAGCATATGTAGACAAAGCAAAGGCTCATAACGTCCGTAATGATGTATAGTATGTATGAATGATATTATTTACGACAAAATCGCAAATACACGTTTATGTGATTCTGCTTGCTATATATGTTCGATTAATATGTTGTTATCGTTGTTCTTTTTTTTTTGTCAAAGTACCGAGGAAGATGAAACTGGCGTTCCAGCAGAAGAACAGCCATTAATAGATGACTCCCAGCGACGTCTGCAACTTCAAGTAATTGGCAACGAACTCGAATATAATGAAGCGCTTATTGAAGAGCGTGAAGAGGAGATTCGAGGAATTGAACAGGGTATAAATGAATTAAATGAAGTATTCAGAGATTTGGCAACGCTAGTGACTGAACAGCAACATATGCTTGGTATGTTTTATATTCGGGTGTTGATAAATCGTTTTTGATGCGTACTGAAAAACTTTCTCACACGTAAAACTATCTTTCAGATAATATTGAGACCAATGTGTCGAATATTACTGACAACGTGCGCAATGCCGCCGAAGAAGTGTCAATTGCAAGTAGACATCAAAAGGGAGCACGCAATCGCATGTGCTTTTTGTTGCTTATATTTGCTGCCGTTGGAGCAGTGGTTGTATTGGCAGCTTTAGTTTAGATGCGGTGCTTTGCAGTAAGTAAAGTTATGTATTATGTATGTGATTGGACAATGAAGCGATCGGTATCCCTATTCTGTTGATGAACTATCTTGATTATTTTGAGAGTTGTGAAGCTTGGGGTATAGTCAGCAGCCGTTACCACCAAAGAATGAGATGCATCGATCGCTGTGTTTGACGGTCGGTCGTATCGATAGTACGACCGGAGTATTAGCTTAGGACGTCGGTCGTTATATACTATATACCAGCGTTATGATATTCATATCAGATATTTAATACATGTTATGCATTATACATGAAATACGTAAGCATTCGTCACTTTTTGGAATTACGATAATAAATTGATTTATGTAAACAGACGCGCGTTTTGTCAAGCAAATTGACACGAAGGTTATCGTTCTGGAAATGATTGAAGTAGTTTTTTAAATAGTATTTTCTTCTTTCACAAATAATGCCTTTTAGGATGTGGGAATTTATTGACAATACTGAATAGTGAACTGTTCATACATATGTTTATTCGGCCGCAGTTCATTTCACTGACAATTGTTTCTCTGAAAATATTTTGACACTAGTTGTTTTATTTGTCACCGTAGCGCCCGTGAAAGTTCGATCTGTCAATCTGCTCCCCAATTGTATCAACTATCAACAAAAGATATAATGATTGTCGTTTGTTCAATATAATGTTTCCATTTCATAATATTTAATACTGCTGTAGATCCTGCACGCTAGAATTTAATGAGCTGCAATAAACCCAAAGGGAACATTTTTACGCCTGATCGTGCCAGAGCGAATTATCGATCTTTTTTAATTGAAAACAAGCGCACGTGCGTTACACACAGATTGAATCATGTGTAACATACCGATCATATCCAACGAAGCCCGTGTAGTACTTTTAGTCTAATGGCGGAAGATAATGAGGAGCAAAATCCACATTCGTCAGTTAGCAGTCTTTCAGCAGCAGGAGGAAGTTTTATAACGGTGACTGAGAATGATCTTACAGACAGTTTTAGCTGGTCGTCAGCCAGTGAGAGCACGGAACTATTGAAACCTCGAGAAAAAACCGAATTTACAACGGCCGGCGACGCCTCTTCCGCTACTGCTGGGACGACTACTGTCCCTGCAACTGATACAATTCACAGCGCATCAACTACTCTGTCTCTTTCCGTGGCCGAATCTGAAGACAACTCACAGACACTTGCTCAATCGGAAACATCCTCCTCTTCGCCTTCCCTTTCAGGCTTTCTCGAGCCTCCTGATTCTCCCTCGATCGTATCAGATGATGGTAGTATACACATGGTTAGCGCAGAAACCATCTCACCAGTCATTGTATCCCCAGCATCATCATTGGAGGGCTCGCACGAGGAAGAGGATGGAGATAATGTTATTGTACATAAATCACGTAGCGAAAGTGAAAGCCAGATGGGGGAAAGTCGAGGGGAAGAAAGGTCACCACAATTTACACCAACTGTCATTACGAGGAGTTTCATACCTGGCGAAGGTAATGCGCAAGATCGTAATGACAATGTGTCGGGTTTTAGAAATGGCAGACGAGACCCTGGATCTTCTGTTCTAGAGTTGCCCGAGGCTGCTGATCCTAATACTGTCTTTAATACAAATATAGCTCATGCGGGCAATACACGTTTAACGAGATCAATACCCACAGACAAGCGTGGCAGTGTCAACATTCTATTCCAACCTCAACATCGTCAATCTCTTGTGGCTCAGCTAAATGATGGCACACACGCGAGAGAAGTCATCATGGGAATAGTTAAAGACCATATATTGAAACCATTCTTGCAAGGCTTTGCATTAGGCATGGCTGCACATCTGTATCGATATCTCAGATCTGGTAGAACTGCGGTAGCGGGTGTCTGGAAAAGAAATTTAGAAAATTCAAAGTCGACATGACAATTACAATGAGAAAAATAAGGGTGTTTTTTGTTGACGAGTTTTGTAATTATACATTGTTGGGAAATACGATTATTATATTACTCTTAATTGCGTTCCTAAATAAACAATAATACGAGTTATGCTTGATCTACTTATGCACCGCAATTTGGACAGTCGGTAATTTTAATATCCTTCAGAGTAGTAAATACAATCTGATAAACATTCACTTGTACGGAACCCAATGTGAAACTAATGAGCACGACGGGACTCGGCAATGATGGTACTGAGTTCTTCGACCTTTCTTTTGGCTCGAGTGAAAGTTCCGAGCTATCAAGCCAAGCGATAACACAATTAGTAATTCATTCAAGGATAGACGAACACCATGAACAGCAAACGAACGATTAATCGAATTGATATTAAGCGTGTGCATAGACACTGGATCACCAAATACATTTATTGATAACGATATAGCCGTCATTAACTTACCCTCTTTTTAGCCAACTTTCTAGCCCTCTTATCCTTAGAATTCTTTAACAATTCCATAACCCTACGCTCATATGGTGCGAATCCTGCTACTTCCCGAACAATGTCACGCACAAATTTAGTACGTTTACTCAGTTTCTATTACGGCGTTGAAAAGGTGGAATGTGTTAATATCATAAACATTAACTCATTTTGCGACGAATGTGATCACCCGTGTAAACAAACTACGTACACCCTTTTGCCTTGACGGTTTATCTCGCAGCTTTCTAGCTGTAGTGACATGTCCTTTATTTAAACCCACGGCGATACCTGATCTTGGTTTTGCCATATTTTTGTGAGTACGAATTAAAAGAGAGTTTTGCAGAAAAAAATTTTTTTATTTTTTTTGATAGAAAATGGTCACGTGAATTACATGATAAATGTTACGTATTAATTTACAAACAATGTTTCTGCTTATAGGCGTTGATAGCATACTGGATGGCATTTCGTTGTATTACCTCTATATTCCCAACCTTGCTCACGCCATTCTTAAACAATTTCACAATCTGTGGATAGAAATGAAGAACATTAGCAAAGCTCAGAATATTTAAAGTGTATTATTCATGTTGTTACTAACATGGTCTTGTGCAACTAAAGTTAGCACCTCTTTATATATAGGATCGTCTAAAGAGAGGCCCTCTCTCTCTCTTTTCTCATTCCATGCTTCAATGGCTTTATATGCTGCTGCTCCGGCCACAACTTCGCTGTGCAAGTTTTCTAGATCACCTGACATGGCTGCAACAAGACAAAATCAGTATTCTGTAATAACCATCACTAAGCCCAATTGTTACAAATGTATAATACATACCAATCTCATGTGCTCTATTCACAAACACCAAGTGGCTACACTTCCCTCTCGTCACTTCTACGCCGCCTTCAAAGTCATCAACTATTTTCTCTTTTATCGCCATCATGGGCTCGAATGTCCATTTTTGATTAAGATTATCACCATCTTTCTGTTTCCAAACCACAACCGAGTTATCCATGATTTCAATTACAAAGTTATCTGCGACCTTTGTGCTTATAAAATTATTACTAGTATGCCAAAGTTGAGCAGGGGGGGCTGGTGATGAGCGTCTGTCCCATTGACAAAGATATGTCCAATGAAGTCGGCGAATATAGCCTGACAAGTAGAGAACGATTAATTGACAACAAAAAAAAATGAACGATAAAGTACTATACAGCACAGACCTCCTTTGAGTTCCAAGACTTTGCCGGATGCCTTATTGACAAGAAACCCATCATCAAATGACCATAACTATGGAAATAATGTTAGCCATTCATTACGTATAACCAAATATCTCATGACGCAGTAATTACCTGACTGTCAGCATCGAGACCAAAACGCTGCTCTTTGATGACTATAGTAGCGTCATTGTTTACTGACATAAGCGTAGGCTCGAGAATGTGGTTATTCAGTTGAGACTTTATGTAGAACCAGCCTATAGGAAAACGCAATCATCGGTATTACATTCATTAATGGATATGTCTAATCCCAATCAACGCTCGTAAACTGACTGCAGCATGCTTATATTGTTTTTACCTGAAGGAAAACCATCTTCAATTATTTCGCTCTGATCGTGTTGAGTATCAATTCTCATAATTATTAGAAGTAAGTTGTAATGATAAGTTCTTTGGCTGGGTCCACCAATGCCAATTTATAGTCTTGGCATTTGTCACTCCGTAGCAGTTGTAGATGCAACACATGATGTCACAAATTAAAATGAGTTATTTCTGGTCTCGTACAGGTTTGTTCCTAGAAGAGCTAATCACGCCATTGCGAATTAACATCAGTTTGCGCAGAAACAATGCGTAGAAAATCCAACTGCGTAGAAAAAACCAAATTGGAATAATTTCATTGTCAATTTTATTTTTCGCTATGAACAGGAACTTTCGTTCACTTCAACCCGCTTGGACGGCGATTTTTTTTAATAACTAATTTGTACTGTCCACAGCCAAGTTTTACTACTTAATATTAATATCAATAGTAATGATAAAATAATCAATAATATAATGAACTGAATACATTTATAAAGTGTTGCTTATTTTCCAAAGAATACGGTAATACAACATTTTATATTTTCCTTCCAGCTTTTATATACCGCCCGACTACTGGGTTATCATCTACTTCTACCCTGCTAACTACTTCTTCCACTTCCTCTACTTCATTGTCCTTATCGATCGACAAATTCAAAAGCCACTTCCTTCTCTCCGTTTCTTCGTCCCATCCTTCTCCGTTTCCGTTGTTATTCGCTTGATTGCGCGGTCCCGCCAGGAGTGGTAGGAGTTGTGGGAGTGTTTCTCTTCCAATTCTCGATAAATTACATCCCCACCTAAACTCCTACCCTCCCTCCCCCATTCTGACATCCAATCTTCAAGGATTTTGTCTACTGTAGGGGGTGTGTTTCGGACTTGGGAAGCTGAAAGCAACAAAATGCCGTCAGTAACGGAAAATGAAAAAAAGAGTTCCAACTATAGTAAATAATGTTAACGTAAATCCTAATAAATCAATATTGTTAAAGAAAACCGTATTACAATATTTCTTTCTGATTGAGTTCATGATCTGATCGCAAAGAAAAACATTTACTGTACTATGGAAACTGGGATAGCAACAGTCTCCCAATAAATTCCTAACAAGAAAACTATACCACTATGTCTATTAAACACACTACCCCTACCATATGTACTCTACGTCCCCAACGCCCGAGTCACAAAGTCAGTACCTGGTTGAGAAGCTGCAGTAACGCATCCTCCCACTTCTTTTTTTGCCCCTAATCTCGCGCCTTTCCTCAGCGCCTCCAACCTGTTCAGAGTATCGTTAGCTCGCATGTAAGTGTTTGACGAAGTGATGGTGAGGACACCAATATAAATAGTATACACGTGTTATTAGAAACTTTCCCACAATGCAGAATATGACCAATGATAATTAATGCGCAAAAATATTGATTACGCGTTTGGTTAGAATATCGTGACTCAAAAAAGGTTTGTAGGTCTCTGCACTACGCACAGGAACTTTAAATATCTTCGTGTTTTCTGTCTCAAGCAGTAAAGGCTCATGCAAAGCGTCTTTTTTACAGTTTTGGAGCTAGCATAAGATTTATTCTCTACAACTAAGCTTGTAAATATTGCTACTCATTACTCGCTTATGCAAATGCTATATATAATACTGTCTATTTGAGTATCTCACGTGACAATATTACGACTGTTTTTTAAACTACCCGTTTTAATTTAGATACTGTACTACGGCTTTCACCTGATTAAGAATTTTATATTAGGCTATTATAACGTAGCCTCCCCCAACCTTGAGTCGCTGATTATATTATATGCTGCTCTTCGCCGTTTATAAACACTTACCACGTTGAGGTGGCAGCATATCAAGTGGGCTATCCTAAGCAGAATCGATCATCTCAGTGATCAACCCATTCAGGACTACAAAAATTATGCGATATTGCAATTGTATTCGATAATAGCCTAGCCCGTAGGACGGAGCATCCTAACCCGTAGGACGGAGCATTCTAACCCGTAGGACGGAGCATTCTAACCCGTAGGACGAAGCATCCTAACCCGTAGAACGGAGCATCCTAGCCCGTAGGACGGAGCATCCTAACCAGTAGGAGTAAGACAACTGTTTGTCAGCATGCAGAGGGGAGCTCAAGTATTTATACGTGTTGCGAAGATGTCCTGAAATATGGGACGAGGGATCTCCGATTGGACCACATGTAATATATGTACTGTATATACATTCCCTATTTTACATCAAAACTTGTTTATGCTGCGGCGTCCAGAAATATTACGTACCTGTAATTTGGACGCGTATGTAAACAGTCACCCCATTTCAGTTACAGTTTCCATATTTTTTTTCTCTCTTATTGATATGTAATAATATGTACAGTATATACATCACTTGTTTATGCTGCGGCGTTCAGAGATATTACATTACCTGTAATTTGGACGCGTATGTAAACAGTCACCCCCTCACTCACTCACTATAGTTTGAATCTTTTATTTCAAACTAATATACAATATCCAAGATGACAAGTTACGTCGTGCAGGACGAGAATTTGAAAACACCATTAAAAATCTTCTAAGGAGTGTGTGTCGAGCTTCGTCGCGATGAGTGAGTATTTCACTGAGTAATTTGTTAAATTGTTACTGTATCCGAAGGTATGTTACCATTAGGTGTAAAATGTCGGAGAATTGAAAGCACTTTGTGGCCACAGCTTGTAAGTTATAGTATTAAGTAACTATTTAATGAGGTATCTGAAGGTACTAGGTGTAAATCATAGCTCGGTTACCGAAAAACCGTCTGAAACAGCACTGAGTCTGTGGTGAATAGAATATCTTTAAAATTTACTTAGTTCTTGATATAGTAACTACTTGTTGTGAACGTTTCGATTTCTCCGTTGCCGAAAAGCCGTCTGGAACAGCACCGGGTTGTGGTGAATAGGATACATTGACCGTTCAATGGTCTTGACTATGATAATGTATTTACTCAATTTAAGCGGGTGGTTTAGAGAGTATTTTATAAAGATTCAGTGCGAGGTCTTATCTAATATCTGCGCCATTTATTTCAAATAGATATTTTAGAAATTAAAATTTTATCTATATTATAGGGAGAAAGTATGCAGATGAGGAGATGAGCAGTAAAGTAAAACTGTTTAAACTTTATACACTCACCACCAAAAAGTATTTTCTGGATTTTGCTGAATTAATAGTAAAACATGAAAAATTTATTATTTGTATTTACTATTACTTATACTATGCAAGTAACAATAAATTTTGTGCCGATTTGAAGCTAATTGATTGTACTTTTCGAAAAAAGTAACACATTTTTCATATGAATACATGTGCGTAACATACATATCGCTACTTACTGAAACACAGCTTTATTACATTTAGTTGATATTGATTAAACTCATTAATATGTTTCGAAAGTATAGTCAATTAGCTTTCGAATCATATTATTTAGTAGATATAGTCAATAGAGATTTTCGAAAAATCGAATTACTATTACTATTATAATTAATCGTTTTTTGATAGTCCGTGTATAAAAATTGTAGGTGTAAAAATGTTAGAAATACAATATTAATATGCTGATAAATAATTTAAAAAGACCTATTTTATGCAGAGAAAGGTGTGAAAGGCTATTATTATTATTATTTATTATATCTTTGCTCAACTAACTTGGAAAAATAATATACAATTGATCTTCATCTTTGGTCTCTCAATCTGAGTTCAAAATTCTGGTTTATAATTTCTTCAAGATTAATCAAATTGATTTCAGGAAATGTTAACTTTTTAATACTAAAAGATAATCTTAAATTAAATTTATCCCCCACATTATTATACAAAATAAAAAAAGAATACTGTACAAGTTGACTTGACAAATGCCACTGAATTTAGTATTATTACAAATATCAACAAATACTAGTTATAATATCACAGTTGCACAAATTTCCAATTGTAAAGTATTTTAGTAGTTGTTCTATTATTTTATGTCTCATCTTGTAAATAATTGTTATTAATTGTGATTGCTCAGCACATCCATGATGTAAAGTCAACCCTCACATTAACATCAGCCCCTCACTGATATATGATAGCAATAATAATAATTAATTGTATGTCACTTGATATTGACTGATAGAACACACTTGACTGGAATCCCAGGCATATTGTGCCAACTCCATATATTCATGTAACAACAATTCTTTCCACTAGATTCTGTATTCAACTGTTAACCCTCGCCTTCCCAAATGAAAGCTTTGGTTTTAATACACGTTTGATGTGATAGTGATTATGATAAAATCATAATCAACCATTGATGGCTGTAATATTAATATGTAAATGATAATTATGCCCATCCAAAGTAAAACAGGTAGCATTACAATTACAAACTCAAGCTTTCCAATTCATACATTAGTGAAGAAATGTCAGAAACATACCAAATTCCTTATCTGATGTATGATGCACTTGATCCATGAAAAAAAAGTTGAAATAACTTGTTCATAATGATCTGTGAGTCATGACTTTACACTGTGACTTTCACCCATGTGGAGAGAATTTGCAGAAATCAATCTATGATCAATGACCAAGTACTTGAGCTTATGAAAAAAAAAGGTAATTGCTGCTTGATGATCTGAATGTTCTTCATATTATAGATATCCTGATCAGTCATTAAACTTCAAATTTCAGAAATTCCAATAAATAAATTAGAATAAGATGACAAAGACTATGCAGACTTTGTCCTATTCAAAGTTAGAATTATGCCAACACATACTGCCAGTTTTGTGTCTGATAAAATGTCATGTTGACACAATGTTTGAAAACAAAAAAGATTGTCTATTGTAGATTTCTTTTGAAATAAAACACAAAAAAAACTCAGTAATATCAATTATTGAATACATTAGGCTCAAAAAGTAAATTCAAGTGTATGTGAATCATGCCAAAAAAGTACAAAGCCCTATGAGTTGCAACATAAAATTGCTAGCATACATTTGACAACAATGGGAAGTTCATCTACAATTTTTGTCCCAATTATTTGTTACTTGCTACTGCTATTGTTAAGACCACCTTCTTGCCCACCTCTCCCTGTTATTCTTGGATCACGAGATACACTGCTTGGCATTCTTTGCTGCTGCTGTTGTTGTTGTTGTTGTTGCTGTTGTTGTTGTTGTTGTTGTTGCTGCTGCTGCTGCTGTTGCTGATACTGTTGACGCAGCTGTTGTTCAATCTGATTACTCAAGTGACTAAAAAATTGAGCATATTCACTCATTTGTTCAGCAGTCAGACTACTATTTGTTACACTGGCCACCATCATGTCCAAAGTTGGTTTGGCTGGAAGTGACGTGGGATTCGTTTCTCCCATTAAAGTATCAGCGTTAAGTGGTGGTGCAGCTGTCATTGGGACAATGCTGTCAACATCCATACTGGATATTCCCAATGACCTTTTCCGTTGCAGTGATTCCGGCCGTTTCGAAGTCAATACTAACTTCATGAGCTGCATAGCTTCCTGTAAATAATGAATTCTCAGGGTTTCATATTGAGATCTCTGTTCCATTCTTGTTATTGAATATATTCTCCTAAACAAACTATACAAATCATCAATACTCAGTGTACTCTTTTCTGGAGGGATTGGCATCATTATGTTCAACGCCCGCTCTACATCCTCCTCTTTCCCAATCACTCCGCGTTCATCCACTATTCCATGGTCTTTTAGATCTATTTCATGTCCTTCTCTCAATATGCGGTTAACTGTTCCTGACAATACTGTTGTCTGTAATGGAAATTGTCCTACATGATCTTCATTTACATATTCCAAATCTATACAACGTTGAAATAACTCTCGTAACTGACGGAGCTCTTCGTTGTGCCTAAGTGACATGCGTTGAAGTTGTTTGATGTGATTGGCTTCAAGGTAACGTAGGCGTTTTTCATTAAATGCTTCTACTTCATCCCCACGTGGTGGATCAAGAAGATTGTCATCAGCGGGATCCGGATATTCTTCAATCACATCCCAAAACAATGCTTCCATCCTCATAGAATATCTTCTCCAGTGAGCTCTGTATAGGCGTTTTTGAAAATACGAATGAACCAAAGTTAGTGGATAAACATTCTGTCGTTAATGTGCCAGGCTGGAAAATTTTCCCGTCAGGACGAATGTTCTGATAGACACAAGTTTAATGTTATTACTTTCGCTTTGGAAGATGCAACTGGCTGGCCCAAGAGCGTATAAACACCAGATTACGCTTGCCGTTTACATTCAACCAAAGCAAATTGGTATTCGAGTTCCAACGATCTTACACAATAAGTGGACACATACGTATTTTCTCACTATTTTTCCGAGAGACTAGAGTCTGGTGGCCGACAGTGAAAGGACGTCTAGCAACACTTTTTATGTTGTGGATATCTATTAGTACACACTATGGGGTACAAAGAACGGCGTACAGTCAGGTGACTTAGGGTCAAAGAGACAAACAGTCAAAGGTTGTGTGTTGAATGGAAACAACTAGACGCAAGTCAGAGAAATGGAATTAAGCTCACGATAACTGACCTATATCAGCTGATGTTCATAGTCTTGTGTGAAAATAATATATTCTTCCAAGATAAGACACAAAATCAAGATACATGAACCGAAGTGTCGCGAAAGCGTCAAATATGAAAGCTAACAACAAGTTCAGAAGCAAAAATTGAATTTCCTAATATTAAATACGCATTATATGTGACGAACCCGTTATGATTTAAAAGTTAGATTGATACTACGTTTATTTCATCTCATACGTAAATTCCATTATCGTTATCGTATTGCATATATTGTATTGGTTTTGATGTTCGTACAGCTGTATCCTTAGGCGTATCTAACGTTACTTTAGCAAGAATATAATCTGGGTCGTGATTCTCTGAGTACTTTTGCATCCTTGCATCATTACTAATTGCAGGCTTATTATATATTGTTTGCACAACGTTAGGCATTAACACGCAATGTCAATTGTTAACACAAATAATCACTTGGTATTAATTCTTGAAAGAAAACATACTGTAATCAGTCGTGTTTGTTGTATCATTTGTCTCTGTAATATTGAGCAGAAGAGTGTTTAGATAAAAAATGACTCATAAAGCTCAAATGTAAGCTTAGTCGACTATTGCTCAACTTTTGACTTAGTGGTCCTTTATTTGGCACAGCTACGGTGACCGCTACAGCTGTTCAACTTCTGAATACAAGTACAATTTCAGAAGAATATTAAGATAGTCTGTAGTCGTTCTGGCTTTTTCCACAAAAATTGCTTTAAACTGCATTCTAGCCTTCTTGCTTTGAATGGTTTCACTCGCTCACCGTATTAAAGTTAAACCCTCCGTTCTCTCTCAAATATAAACTTGGCGTATTGTCACCCAGATATTCTTCACAGTCTGACCTCCCTCCCTCCCTCCTCTTTTATAGGATTGTCTTATGTCCTAGGACTACACTTTTATGCAATTGTCTTGTCGTTACCATAGATTACATTGGTTTGTAAACTAAACCGTTTGAAATAAACTCAATTAACAGAAGCAAATTATGCATTAGTAACAATATATTGTTTACATGTATTTACGCAGATATCACTTTTAAACTTTTCTTGCAAGTACAGCTGCGATGAATGAGCATAGTAACAATTGATTAAATTACTGACTGCCGGAACGCGTGAAATGTAAATTCAGAATCGACTGTACAATGTATGCTTTTTTTTTAAATAAACACCTTTGTTGTTATTGAACTTGTATGCATACTAGTATTTCGTATGTCCAAAAAACACCGTCAGTTTGATTAAAGACTTGTAAAGAATTTCACCATTTTAAGCCAACACCTATTTCTAGGTTATTTATTATTTCTCAAGTTACGACAGACATGTCGATGATAAATCAAAGTTTTTTGCGCAAGTTCTACGTAGTCGACGAGAATAGGGGGGAGGAGTATTCATGGTAATCTTTACGTTCTCTTATTTCACAGAAAATTTTATTTATTCATTTTTTGCTCATCGATAATAGTGGCGGGTTTTTATGCAATAGAACATAACGCATTACTATGCTGTTTGGTGTTTGTAGTATTAAAAGCCTTTCTTTGTAAAACGCTCATTTGCATGTATATTTTGTAAAGCATACAGTCTACGTAAATCCGCGCTATCTAAATCTCATTCTGTTCTTAGCAGATCAGAGATCCACAAATTTGTTTCACTGACATGATATTAAATATTCAACAGATAATGCGTTCGTTCTACTCACGTCAAGATGATAAACAATTTTTCATTTCCTTGCGTTATCAGCTGTCCGTCTAACAAACACTCATGTGGTTTATCCAAGGCCATCTATTTTCCAAGATACGCATTAAACAGTGGGATAATTTGTTAGCGTGGGAGTGATCTGTATGCACCGCATACTTTAAGGCCATAACAGTACGCCAATATGAGTTGGCTTTTCTTTCTAAATAACAGGATTGCATCAACACATGAAACTGTAAACGTGTAATGCTTATTTGTTATTATCCGTGTGCATATCTTTTAACCGCAATTAATTAATTCATGTGTATATTGTATATCTGTACGGTCGTGCATAAAGGCGTCATCTTGTGCTAATTCGGAGTTTTTGCCCCGAAACTGTATGCCGTGTTCTTCGGTTTAAAAAAAAACACTTCTTTTTTTCAATCTTTGTTTATTGCTTAAGTACCAATTAAATGTATCACATTCTCGAGCTAATTTTTTCCAGTGTCATGTCAAATTGAATGTGTCTATTATATACAAGGAACGACTGCTTGGCAGATCGTACACATTAATTGTGGCGGATTAAAACAAAACAAAATTTTGGGGTCTTTTGGGTTTCCTTTTTCCTTTTAACGCCTTGAAACCCACATATACTCTTTTACCAACAAATGGTATCCTAAATCCTAACCCAAATTCCCAAAAAATGGTCCCCCAAAAAATTTTATAATTTTCATACTAAAATAGAAAAAATTTCGTTTTAATCTGATTTCGTTTTAATCTGTCACATTAATTAAAATTTCGAATGGCAAAAGTATTCTCATTGACAGATCGCAGGGCTTTGAAGCTCGCACCCGATCCTATAAGCAGTGGTCAATCTATTAAAAAGAACTACCGTGACGTGTCCTTATAACCTATACAAATGTTCGAAATTGGCACTTGATATTTAGAATGTTAGTCTTAGCGTCGTTGGATAAAGGATACACGTTACCGTAATATAGATCATTCGTGTTTGCTACTGAAACTCTGTGGAGTTCATATCAACTTTTAATCATAACGAGCTTCGACTGTATATTGTTATATAATATTAGTTAGTTTGTTCATTCATTGTTTCAAATGTTGTTGCACTAACTAGCCTTTCTCGCACGCTAACACGGATTGTTGGCGTGCTATTTGACGTCAAAAATCATTCTTATATTCCGCTTGACGTAGTGGGCTGATTTTGTAATATGAATTTATGCAACTGTACGGGGTTTGTAAATCGCATGTGCTTACCGGAACAATCCATTGCAGAATAAGGAGAATGTATTTATTCGACCGATCACGACGTTTAATAGTACACGAGGGCTCGGGCTCTGGAATCACGTGCCATGGAACAACAATAAGCTTAAAATTGGTATTATCAGTGTGGTATATTTGTGCCGTAAACTTTGTCATCTAATACAATCCATTAGTAACATAAAAAAATAAAAAAGAACGTGCACAAAAGACTAACTTTATTGAATAATATCACTTAATACGGAAATATGTAAATAAACGATGTCTTAAACGGACTAGACCGACCTTGTGAGAACAATTTCGAACATGTCAACATTGATCGCATGATTGACAGTCTTATAATCATGTTGTGTAATTGTTAAAGAGGATTAGTCAATCTATTTGCCTGGCAACTTATTGTGATTATTGTACAATAATCAATAAACGACCCTGCCCTGCCATACATATTACATAAACCGGGAGTATGTAGGAAAACGATGTGTTGATTAGTTATATAAAAGTTGTTAATGTCTATCTCCAACAAAAGTTTCTCTAATACATGATTAACTGAGCTTTACTATAATGTGAAATGGTATGGATATACAATAACTAGAGCTTGAACACACTATTTATATTGTTAATTAGTACGCTATTGACAAGAGGGCGAATATGCAATTATTTACTTTATTTGTTGGCTAATGGGCTGTAAATTGTTCAACAATCAAAGCCATGAGAAAGCCTATAATAACAAGTTCGGAAGATTACTCTTGTCCGTATTGGAAAGTATTCACAGAAAAGTCCTTATATTTACTGTTAAATGTAAAATATTATTTACAACCTGTATGTAATATATGTATTTTATTATATACAAACAATAAACTCTAACATGACATCTTTGACATGAAAATCACAGTTTTAGTTTGTTGACCGTTTCCATTTGTAATCAATCAAAACTGTCAGACATTATCCCACACAAAAGTATTGCTATTTACATTCTTTCAATATTTGTGGAATACTAACTACAACAGCGAGGGTTATCAGTGTAGATTTTGCAGGTTGGTCAAAGTCACAAGCAACTTCAAAATCAATTTTGTGTTAATCACTCAAGTTTTTGTCTTTATGTAGAAATGATACTATTATTATTGTATTTATTTAAAATATAAAAATACATGCGAGTTTATAAATTATAGGCTACTAAGATATTTAATTATACAAGATTCTAACAGACACATCAACAATCAAGTTGTCTCACTATCAATCCGAATTCCAACTAATCAGCAATGAAAAAAAGTTCTGAAAGGATTATCGGTTTCTCGAGTTGAGTTTTCAAATCTTAGAGCTGTTGCAAATTCGGCTTGTTTCACCATTTTCTGACGCCGAACCGTTCACAAGACTCGTTCTTGTTCGTCCCGGCACTGGTTCACCCACAGTTGAATCAATCTCGCCAATATGAAATTCGAATTTCCTATCGGTTGTCTGCCATTTCTGTATAAACTCGTTGTAAAGTGTTCGCTCAACAAATACCACTCGATCGTTATGATCTACTAGAATGACAGTACTCGTACGTGTCGCATAGAGGTTACCTATGTCGACTACCGGAACGCGAATAGTTGATTTGATTTCTTCGATTTTGTCTAATGATGTCGGGTGAGGCGCAGAGATCGGGACGGTTGTGCTGCAAAGAAAGGGGGAAAAAAACCATGTTGATACTATATGTGATCATAATTTATCATTGTAGAGACAGTGACATCATTCATACCTCAACAAGTCAAATAATTTCTCGATCAAATCTTCTTCCGAGGTAAACTCGCTTAATAGCCGTTCCATACTCCTCCTACCAGTCCTGACTTTGGGCCATGGGTTGCCAAGCACTGAATTGGACAACCCATAGATCTCTTTCTCGTCCAGAACGGCGACATCTTGATTCTCTCTGTTCGCATAATAAAAAATTTTTGGCTTACTCACTCCCAGATCAGCCGCAATTAAATTAAAACCTCCATACAGATCGTCATTCTTTTTCAAATACTCCATATATTGTTCTATGTCGATGTTCGATTCGAGAATTTCTCGAACTAAAAGACCGCGGGATAAAAACGCTTCTGGATTCGGAGGGAGCGGCTCACGGTAGTTCGTCAGTGCAGCAAAACGTCCTGATGAGGATATCCCTAGCCATGTTCCGTGATCTGTGCGAAATAAATCCACGCCAGAAAGGATCGTGGGATGCCACCATTCTGCAAGGGAAGTTGGGCGATTGAGGTATTCATCGCGATTGGCCGCAAAGATACTATTTGCATTATGAAGCGACAAAATAGGCAAGCGCATTAAAATTTAAGAGTAGCCGAAAAAGGTGATTGTTAATGTGCTCATACTCACAATTTGTACTGTGGATGGCGACCTTGAGTCCAAAATAGGATGCACATGTTTTTTTTTTGTATGCAGATGCAAAAGATGTAAAATAAATTATAGTCAACAACTTATTAGCTAACAGCTGAATATGGCCGTACGAGTATTAATACTTTTTTATCCCCTAAGCGCCTTTTTCCGGTTGTAGCTTGTTCAGTATTGCCCAGATATCAGATGATTCTTGCATGTTATAGTCACGCCGTTATTATAGATCTATTTATACGCACATCAAATTAAGGGCATAGGGCTATAAGTCAGATATTGGCACCAACGCTAGAACTCCCATACCATGTGGGAAAAGGATCCCGTATTGTCCTAAGGTCCGATGATGGGGTGATGGGGTGATGTAATTAAAGTGCCGATCATCGTACAACAAATCGTGTGACATGCTTTCACATGAAAATGATCAAATTGAGTTATTTTGGGGAACAATTTCCACTGGGAAGAATGACTTGTGACAATAATATAATAGCAAGGGAAAATGAGAATATATATGCATAAACACAACTTAAACTAGCTGATAAATTAGATATTATTAGACTAATACAAGCTCCTTGGGATCAATCAATGGATTGTCACTCCTAAATTTGCGCAAATGCAGTAACTGTTTGCTAAATCTCCAATGCACTTAATTGCCCCAAAGAAACTAACCGCCCCAAAAGATAAGGAAATACCGTAATCACTGCTCAAGTTTAAAAATCGCATAAATACGCTTATGATCCTTTTTCACCGACTTTCATATCAACATCGGGATCTCTAAAGCAATCCATCACTGATCATAAACGAACCATCTCAGAGAGAGAGAGAGTAGTTACATCGTACCATAACCATGAGTCAAACAGCAACTATAACTCAGACGAGGCAGATAGATTCTGCAAAAAAACCACGTCATATCCGGGAAGAGCCGATCACGTGGACAAATTGGTATAAACATGTTAATTGGTTACAGACCTTTATATTAGGGACCACACCAATTATTGCCCTTTATGGCTTAGCTACAACACAACTCTTGCCCAAGACCGCCGTCTGGAGTTTGATTTATTACTTTGCCACTGGAACTGGTATTACAGCAGGTGAGATCAAATACGTCGAAAAATTGTTGTCATAATAGTAGCGTCATCGGAAAACACCATCGGATCAATCCGGTACTGATTCATTTTTTTTTCTAATACCTGACGAATAGGTTATCATAGGTTATGGGCGCATCGTGCATATACGGCATCCCGTCCCCTTCAATATATCCTACTTTTCGTGGCTTCAGGAGCAGTCCAAGGCTCTCTTCGGTGGTGGTGTAGAGATCACCGTGCACATCATCGCTACACTGATACTGATCGTGACCCCTACAGTGCACACAAAGGCTTGCTCTATTCTCATATCGGATGGATGATTCTAAAGCAGAATCCAAATGTGTTGGGCAAAACGGATATTTCAGACTTGAACTCTGATTGGCTGATAAGAGCTCAACACAAGTATTACGGACTATTTGCATTGTTTTGTGGAGTTCTATTTCCGACTCTCATTCCCGGTCTTGGATGGGGCGATTGGAGGGTAAGTCTGACATTCTCGACATGTTGAAATATGTAAAGTACGGGAATGGATGTGAAATCGTCTCACTGATTTTTGCTGATTAATCAATCTAGGGCGGATTCTACTACTCTGCAATACTTCGTCTCGTCGGGGTTCATCACGCCACATTCTGTGTTAACTCCCTTGCCCATTATCTTGGCGATAAACCTTTCGATGACAAACATACTCCCCGAGACCATTTCATCACTGCTGTCGTCACAATGGGTGAAGGTTACCACAACTTCCATCACGAATTTCCTCAGGATTATCGCAATGCAATTAAATTCTATCAATACGATCCTACAAAATGGTTGATTAAGTTTTGTTCAATGCTTGGACTGGCTTCCAATCTGAAAAAATTCCCCGAAAACGAAATTAAGAAGGGCCAGGTTTACATGCAACAGAAAAATTTGGATGCGATTAAAAAGACTTTGGACTGGGGTACGCCCATTGATTCTTTACCGGTTATCTCTTTTGAAGACTGTAAGTATAAAATTTGCATTGTAATCAGCTGCTTGTTGTGCATCATTTGTTGTGCAATTATTTATTCATTTCTTAACCTTTCTTCAATATAGATCAAGAGAAAGCGAAAAACAATGGCTTGGTTCTAATCGAAGGCATAGTTTACGATGTCTCTACATTTATGGACGAACACCCTGGCGGTCGTGGCGTTTTGAAAGTTGGTTTAGGTAAAGACATGACAACTGCATTTAATGGCGGTGTCTATGATCACTCAAATGCAGCGAGAAACTTGATGTCCAAATATCGTGTCGCTGTTGTAGCCGGTGGCGGCGAAGTTGAGCATCGTAAGACAAAGTAGAGTAATAATAACAATACAATAATAATGGTGGAGGATAATGGTGGTATCACCAGCAAAAAGAAATCGAGATTTATTAATTTTATGTTCATACGTTCATTTCATTCTTTTCCGTGCAAATAAATAAACGAATTGTTTTATCTGAAAATTGACAACTTCGAATATTCAAATATCTAGTTGAACGTTTACTGTTTTTTTTAAAAAATATCTTTTGATCTATGATACAAGAAGCACCAGTAAACAAATATACAAGATGGCTGATATTATACGACTTAAAGTAACCTAATGGGGATGATTTGTTTCTTGGTATCAAGGGAAAAGAAACTCAAAACTATTAACATGATATAATAAGTACGATATTATCAATTCTCTATGTGTTCTACACAACATCATTTGCTAATCTCGGCTCGAGCAAATTACATATTTGCTCAGATACGTTTTCATTCGTTGAGCGTACTGTTAATCGATATGCCTATTGAAAGAGAGGATTTTTAGACACAAATATGAGTACATATCATAGAGACAAATACGAAATCTAATCGTTCTAAAATTTTGTCCATCCTTTCTATTGTATAGAAAAGACGTTCTTGTATGCTCACCTGCGCATCCAAATTCGGCTCCAATCGCATTAAACATCCTGTCATTCCTGCTGACTTTGTATGCAATACTGCCGACCCAACAAAATTGTTAGGATTTGGATCCACGCTCTCTAACAATCCAAATCTAAACCCACTCAACATTGTGCCCACATCCGCCAACTTAATAGGCACCAATGCTTGAAATATTCTCTGTATCTCTCTCGGAGAACCTCCGATCTGTTTCCACCTGGCAAAGAACTCTGGACCACCAAGTTCGATGGGTTCCATAAACTTGGTCAGTGATATCGGAAGACGTAGAGCAACGTTATGGAGTGAGCCGGAGATGAAGGAAATACGCACGATTGGCATTGTCGTGAACGGCTTGTTGCATTCGATATGGAATAATTGTTGGATTTGAGCTTGAACCGCAATTGTTGTTGCTGCTGATTGTGGAGTTGTTATTGATAAATGTGGAACTTGTTCTATGACAGTAGTGAACGATGTGATATTTGTATTCGTCTTGTTGTTAAAGTACAATGCCAGCCGACCAACATGTCCATGGTACTCTGATTTAAGTCCTACATTAATCTGATTATCTTCATATAATACTCCTTCCGACGTATATAATAACTTTCCTAACCATTTTTCTGAGCCCGGAGTGACTGTTCCCGCAGGTATATGAGCCGAATTTGTTTGTGACGCAACAGTCGAAGCACCTATAGTTAAACTCTCCAATGTTAACAAGTCTGTAGAAGATTCATTGTTCGGTGTCGACTTGCTGTCTGTCGAGTTGCTTCGATTAGCTGACAATTGTAACCGAACAGCTTCCCGTTCCTTATTAGCTTCTTTTCCTCCAATGTGCCAGGTGCGCTTGTCCTCAGTAGCTGCATGTTGCTGTTGTAACCGGAGCAGTAGGGCAGATTCTCTTTCGGGGAATGGTGGCATCTCTTCGCATACAGTTTGTAGTATATCGTCGTTTGGCATGGTGGAAATAGCCAAATACTCGGTAGATCTCTGCTGTAACTCTGCATCTAGTACGTGTCTATAATTATGGAATACAGATACAATCTCCCCTTTAATCTCTGGGAATAGATTGACAAATTTCAAAAAAGTTGTCATCAACATCGCTTTCGTTTGTGTTGAACATAGTCCGAATTTTGAGTAAATTGCGTGGAACTGCTCAATCGGACTTCCACCTGGTATGTTAGCCACCAAATGACCAAATTCGCCTAGAATATATCCTCCAATTTTGACCAAGTTTTCATGACACGTGGGTGATCGAAGATGTTTTAATACTGTTCGTGACGCATATTCTTGCAATTCCTCATTGTTGGTAACGATCTGCACCACACGGTACCAGACCTCATTTCCCACGTGATCCCCAGCAGTGCTAATCAGTTGGAGAATGATGTCAACATACCATTGATATTCAGTCGCAAATCTCTCAGTAAGAATAGCGATTTTAAGCACCATCTCTTCCCTCAGTCCATAATCGGCAATGCTTAAATATCGCAACAATTCAGTGACTATGACCTTAGCATTACTAACATCACACATACTGAACAACAAGTCCAATCCTCGACGACGTACACTAATATCTTTATCCCTGAGTGAGAGTAGGATTGTATCTTGATGCTTCTTGATCGGTTCGAGTGAATCAACACATGCTGCCAGATGAGCCATAGTCTCTAAGCCAAGGTAGCGTACGTTTGTTTCCTTTGATGTGATGAATCGACCGAGAAGCACGGCAGCTTGATTGACTATCGACGATTCCGTGTCCAGGTGGATAGCTAGATTAATCGCTTCGAATAGGACCGCATTCTGAGCGTTGTTGTGTTGGACGTTCTTTGGAGTGTCTTGGGAGTTTTGCATAATCGTTTGCAAGACATTATGGAGTTCGTGTCTGATAGTGGTATCATCTATTCAAGCGGTCACATAAAGAGTTTACAATGAAATTATTGTTTGTACGGAGAGCTATTTCTATCATGCCTGTCTCAATACATACCTAATGGTGGGTAATATTGCAATAAACGTAGAAACTTCACTTGTAGCCAAGGTATCGGCACTTTATAGTACACGTAATCTGCAGCATATTCCTTCTTTACTACAATCTAATCAAAAAAGCAAGCATTCTAATTCAGCTGATCAGTAAGATCAAGACGATAAACGAGGTAACCTACCTTTGACAACCTTTCTACAACTTTAGCGTAACATCCCAAATAAGCTTCCAAATTATCCTGTGCCAATGCCATTATTAAACTAGTAACACACAATACAACACCCTAGTTAAATGATACACGCATTAGACTATTAATCGAATTAAAGGTACCATAAGTACAAAATTTTACACATAGTCTCGAACGTATTAATTACCAAGTCTGGCTCATCCAGCAAAGCAATCAAACGCTCTGACCAATCGACTGCTGGAATTACGTCAGGATGTTTTCTATACAATCGCAGCAGTGTCAGAGCAGCCTTCTTCTTCACAAAACTCTTTGATGCACTAAAAAAGATAAATAGATCGTCTAGTTACTATCGTATAATATCATCATGATGTCATGTCCTTCGTTGACACTATCACCATGCTACTTACGGAGATATTAGCAGTCGATGCACATCTCCATTCAAAGACTCGGCCATCTCTCTTCCTCCAATATTAGCTATTGCATGTAATGCCAAGCAATTATATATTTCATTGTATTCGTCGAGATCTTTCCTTATTGAATTGACCACCAAACGGGTCAAGTCACTATTCTCGTGCATTAACAACGTCACTGCAAGATATCCCTATGATAAACCCAAGAAACATTTGAGAATCAAGTGCGAGTATACGCGAAAGATCATAAACAACACTGAAATATGACCTACTATTTGCTTCTCGCTGTATTTATTACTAGATATTAAGTTCACAGCCTCCATATGACCAAAATCAATATCCCAACCGAGAATATACATATACAGCAATTTACAAACGTATTTCTTTTTTTGATACCCATTTAGATTGCCCTCTAAATGAGGCAAAAAAGCATAAGATTTGTTAAATTGGATGCTGGACGTAACATAACGGGTAGCAAAGTAACAAACAAACCTTTAAACTTTGCTCGTATATTCGCCATCTCTTTGTTGATTCGTTTTTCCTCCGATTCACGAACTCGACCTAAGTTTATAAAAAAGGGATTTCATTAAGAGCATATTAAATTTTTGATAACAAACTCCTTTAGCCTCTTACAGTTTCGTATGTCCGCAATGAACATAGTCAATCCGCGCATATTATTTGACATGATGGGCAGTTTATAATATAATATATATTACTGAGAATAAGCAGAAAAGTCTGTCTCGTTGTGTTTTTAAATAGTGTGAGACAATGCCTTCCTTATCTGGACATATGCAGTTTGAAATTCGCGGTCTAAAAGAATGTTTTCTCGAACCAAATTACAAGTCCTGGCAATTTCATCTTCTATTAAAAGTGAAAGAACCGCGTTCGTATGTAAAGGCACAAATATCTCTTCTTTTCTAACAAAGCTGTACAAGTAGTGTATGCTATACCGTGAATGCGTTCAATGTCACATGACTTGAATAGGCACGAACATCTTAACATACAAATTAAAGGCTCACCCGATTTCAGGTTTGGCGCTTACGTTATTAGTCTTGCATAATGACCAGATGTGTATTCAACAAATAACGCCTCCGTGTGGGTCTTAAGAACTCGGACAACTTCACTCAAGTAAAAGTTGTTTGGGAAAATGACCAATGATTTAATCAATCAACCAGTTTACAAACACAAAATCCTCGACGAAGACTACGTTGAAATTTGATTTAAAGTAGTATTTTATTTTTGCAAAGGTTCGTTTAATTTTGAAAGTATTAAGTCAATATAGGCGACAACAGCTAACGATAAATAGTTCTCAAAGTACAGGTATACAGAAACGGCATTTATAACCTGTTGACGTTGCCCAGGTCGCGGCAAGCCTCTTTCACACGATTCACCATTGATTTCTCAGCGTCACGAATGAACACACGAGGATCATAATATTTCTTATTAGGCTTATCCTCACCCTCGGGATTTCCAACTTGAGTTTGGAGATAATCCTTCTTGGCCTCGTAAAAGTTTCGTATTCCCTCCCAATAAGCCCATTGCGTATCAGTGTCAACGTTCATCTTGATAACTCCATACGAAACAGCTTCCTCAATCTCCTTCTTTACGCTACCACTACCACCGTGGAACACAAACCAGATAGGCTTCTCTTGTTGGGTGCCCAACTTTTCACGGACGTAATCTTGATGCTTCTTAAGCAAATGCGGAGACAATTTGACGTTCCCCGGTTTATACACACCATGTACATTACCAAAAGCTGCAGCAATGGTGAACAAGTCGCTGACTTGAATCAATTCACGATACACATCCCACACGTCCTCCGGTTGAGTGTAAAGTCGGTTGTTATCAACGCCAGTGTTATCGACTCCATCCTCTTCACCGCCAGTGATACCGATTTCCATTTCCAAAAGTAGATTCATTTTTGCCATGCGCTGCAAGTACGTTTTGCAGAGGGCAATATTTTCATCCTTTGGTTCTTCGGACAGATCAAGCATGTGGGAGCTGAAAAGTGGTTCATTGTGGACTTTGAAATATTCTTCATCTGCATCGAGCATGCCATCGAACCAGGGCAAAAGTTTCTTTGCGCAATGATCAGAGTGCAGCACAACGGGACTATTAAACGCATAAATTTAAGTGAATTCAATTGGGTTTCCAACAATTATAATCAAAACTGATGCTTCTATCTATACTAAATTGATCCGAACATCAATTAGATGATTTTAAAGACACTTACACTCCATAGTCTTTTGCTACAGTGCGTACATGGTGAGCCGCAGCAACAGCGCCAAGAATAGACGCACGTTGGCCATCGTTACTAAGCCCTTTACCAGCATAAAAAGCAGAGCCACCCTGAGAGAGCTGAATGATAAGAGGTGCTTTGACATCACGTGCAGCTTCTAGAGCTGCGTTGATAGTGGATGAACTTGTGCAGTTAACCGCTGGGATAGCAAACCCATGTTCCCGGGCATAGTTGAATAATTTACGCACGTTGTCACCGGTGAGAACACCAGTTGGAACGATATCGAGAACACCCATTATTAGAGTTGTGATGTTAAGTTTCGTGGGAGACGGCGGAGGCTATCGAAAAAGTTTTTTCCGTTGATTAAGATTTATGGGGAAAAGTGACAAGTGTTGTACCATGCACGATGATAATCATGTAACCAAATTTATATGCGGGGAATCCGTCTATATTTAACATCATCTATAGGATGGATTCCGGTCATATCGAGATTAAGGAGGGAATAAACGTACCTTTGAATTATGTCACGTACTAGGTTCAGGAAGACTGCTGATGTCTCTTCAGTGAATTTGATCTTCTCGCCATGTTTTTAGTCAAGTCATACATCTCTGATTTCACATTCTCTCGACATCGCTTTTCATCTTTATGTTAAACTTATCTAGTACAAAAAGATATTACAAAAAATTACAGTATGTTAGCTAATAACATATCATAACAGAACATAATATATTCTCACGAAAAAAGCTAATTTTAAGTTAAACGATCTAAAAGTTTGAAAAATCAATCCCACTTAATAGCGAATTTACATTTATTTGAAAGCACAAAAACCTGCTATTGAATACCAGAAAGTTTGCTCGCTCGTGTTGTGCTGAAAAGTTAAAGCTAAAGTTTACTTTATTATCCCGCGTCTCAATCACAATTTCCCGTGCGCGTTAGCCCTGTTCATTTCCGTTCCGTTCCGTTCCAATTTGTGCCCCTGATTGGGGGATTAAAAGTCACATATTAATAGCGACGGAATAATATGTGGAATAGAGGAACACGAAATTTGTCTTATCACTGATTTTGATTGGCTGATACAAATTTGCCGTTTATCGGAGCGGAACGGAACGGAACGAACAGGGCTATTGTACTCCGCAAATTAAAATTTGAAAAATCGAAATTTTTATAGATAAAAAACATGGAGACCCATCCAACAATACAAAGTCTAGTAATATTTTTTCTTCTCATAGCTCAACGAGGATTATTTACAGTACCTATACGTTAGACTTCTTAGTAACAGTGACTGAAAGGCAAGACTCACTGACTTTGAGCGTGGAATTGTTATAGGAGGGTATTTATTTGGTCACTCAAAGTCAACAATATTCTAGATCAAAATGACAAGAAAATTTGCACGTTTTCGAGAGAAACAGTAGTATAGACATAATGTAAATTTTTACAAGGAGTCATTGTTGGAAGTTCAGCAATAATCCACCGTTTGTAATTACATTTTATCTTCTTGTTTTCATTAGCTTTAATATTAATGGTGTACATCAAAGCTTATTATAATGGAACATTGGGAATGGCCCATGTGTTCCATTACAGCATGAATTCCATAATAACATGTATGTTTTTCAATAATGTACGCGTCATTCCGTTATATTGTGAAGTCAAACCTCGTTATACCAAAGAGGTCAGGGGACGTAAGGCAAAAAGTCCAAGAAATTTGGTTTAATATTAACAGGGTAAGGTTTGACTGTATCTCGTAAGTGAGGAACTTAGTTTCTGTCATGATATTTTATTATTATACCCAACCAATTATATGTACTCAAATCTGATCTCATTCCTATTGGTGAGCCCTATTTCCATTATAGCTGGTAACGCAAGTTTCTACTAAAAATCTATCATAACGAGCAATTTGAAAATTGGGACGGAAAATTGTTTTTTATAAAGTAATACCTTGCAATTGGATTTATTATAACGAGCTTGACTGTATATAAAGATTCATACCTGAAAAGTTGGCCGGTACCGAAGAGACAGTGTATGTAAAATGTACAAAAGTAACTGTCAGGAAGAGTATAATAACTATCGTGAGGAACTTTTATTTACAGCGGAAATTATAATAAGACTAAAACATTGGTGACGCACATTAGTTTTAGTTATATCAATGATCTATCCGCAGATACTTTTTTTGCGATGTATTACAATACTGTATTTAATATACAGTGTACACGTATTACAAAAAAAAATAACAAAACAATTTTTGATTGTTTTGCAACAACATTTGGAACTTTATACTTTATTTAACAGGTTGTTAACAGTGGTTTTATTGACATGAGTTAATAAAAAGCTTACGTTTTATGTTATCAATTCCATTAAATTAATAATAATTTTGTCAAAAATAGAATTTTATTGTAAACCGCCTAACTGCCCACAATTTTGGTCACACTTTTTCTGCATTGTTTTAGTTAACTGCATAACTTCTAAGGAGTTAAGGCTGGAACATTGACAAATACAAACCACAAATAATTGTACTGTGTATTTGTAATAGCAAAAAACTGAGGTAAGCAAAACAAATGTTTGACAGTGCAAAACGTCCACAATGGTTTGCATCAAAAAGCAAGATACATGGAAGAATGAGGTTACATATATAAATCTGAAAACTCATTAATTAATGTAAATAAGCTGTCCCATATTAATATGCCCAGAAGTCTCTGGTATTACCTATTACTATGTTATTCAATAATTTATAATAAAATGTATCATACTCTGTAACTCAATTTATTCAGACAATTACTGAGACATCAACAAGCTAATGAATTATGCTCCAAAAACGCAGTAGTAGGTAAAAATGTTTATCTCTATCTATATCAAAGGTTTTGATACATTTTTAATACTTACCCTTTTGAAAATCAGTAGATTAGACCCATTATTATTATTCAGCAATGTAAAAAAATTTAAACTTTTTGTTAATTATAATATGGTCATTACGACACATTTTACCAAATCAAAATAAACATTTTATTTAGGCAAATTCATATGTCATAATTTTGCCACTACTTTGAATAAGGTGACATATACATTACTTTTAGATTAATGTTTGCATATTTTAATTTTATTTAGCTAGGGTTATACCTCTGTGGATACAAGACAGTAAAAGTAAAATGAATCTAACATTAGAAAATCTTCATGTTCCCAGATATACAAAAAAATTAATTAATTTAGATACAACAATAAACAGAACATAAAATTTTAAATTTGATATACATACACTCGATGGTCAAAAGTTTGTATCCCAAAAGTTTCATGGCCGTTGTTTCAGAATTTTACTAAATAAGATTTAATAAAATTTATCTTTGAAAGCTCTACCTCTCATCATTATTATTATGACTATATTTTGTTAAAATTTAAAGCAAACAAAAGACTAAAATTTGCGCAATACCAACAATTTATTTAGTATGCTGAAACCAATATTTTATAAATTTAATATCCGGTTGGCCAACCATTATCAGCAATACATTCTTCAATTCTTTGAGGCACTATTACCAAATTTAACACGTATTAAACAGAAATTTGTTGCATCTTGCTTTACAAAAGTCTCCAACTTTCATAGATTAGCGACTACTTTTTTTTGCTTATAGGCATTTCTGAGTTTCCATGACGTTGTATAGTTAACAGTTTCAATGGGAAGATTGAGCAGTTTGCAAATGTTTTGCGTTGTATGACCGCCATTACGAAGACCAATAATTTATGAACACTTTTGCTACTGTTACTTCACATTTTTTGAAAAAGAAACACAAATCAACACAGTTTCGATTTTTTAATGTACAGCACAACAATAAACCCAAAAAGGAAAGTTTGTTATTAGCAAAAAATATAGAGAAGAAGTAGAACTTTCGAATAATGTAGATTTTTTAGTGAATTTCTGAAATAAAATGTCATAAAGTTTTGGATTCAAACTTTTGTCCATTGAATGTATTTAAACTTGCAATAATACTAGTAATACACGTAGTTGTTCTAAATTTACATAAGCATCAGACAATTTTTCTATAAGATGCGTAAATCGGATGCCTTTAAAATTTGCGTGTTGGACATTGATGCTTTTGGCTTCATACTTGTTAAAATGTCTATATTAAGTGTTCTTTTAACGAAAATTTCATACTGATGGAAAACTATAAAAAAACGTTGGACCATCCAAACTATACATAGTCTTCCGAAATAAGTGTTGGACTTTTTAAAATTTTTACAGTTATAAAGTAGTTTTTTGGAATATTAGTCTTTCATAATATTTAGTATTAATATAAGGCAATAAATTTCCAGGTATCTGTATGAATGCTAGTTTATCCCAATCTGCGTTCTAATTTTTGTTCTTATTTAGAAAGCAACTGTACCATTAACCACCCACCACCACTCCTTACTGAAGAAACAACGTTTTCAACGTGGACGCGTGTTCCAGGAGTTTCCCAAATCTATCCGTTCTAAATAATCGTTTACTTTCAGTCAATTCTGGAATTTTTAAGCATTTTTATAAAGAATTCAAGACGATTAATTGTAGTTTTGGATATGTGAACTTTTTTGTTTGGTAAATAATTAACAATCAACATAGATAACGCGTAGCTTACTACTTATATTTACAAAATGCTAGGCTACAACACGCAAAGATGTGGTGACAAATTACTATTAGTTAAGGGACATGTCCCCCTCCGATGTTGTACTTAGTAATTTTTCTTGTGCAACACGTGATCGTAAGATTTC
>CAJVPJ010000249.1:0-32133 GCA_910592205.1 Paraglomus occultum | reverse complement strand
AATTAGCTATAATCATCCCACTTTACGCAAGCAAACTATTTTCTGATGACAAGTTATATTGAGGTGTGCCATTGTAAAACAGAATATAATTCTGTAATAATATTGTCTTCTAATATCAAATAATGACACAGCTCGTAGATTATATTCAATATAGGAGAAAGTAACAGTAGTTCGGAAGACGTAGTTATCGGTGACAAAGTTTGCAAATCGTACAAGCATGTTTACAACAAGAGGACACATAAAAATTGCAAATATTCTCGAGAGATATATTAGAAAGAAAAAAATAAGACGATGCATAGACGACCAATAAGCGAATGAAGTATAAAAATTACGTAAATTTACTAAGAAAGTTCAATGTTTGCTTCCATATAATCATCGTTAGATTATTATGAAAAGAATGAGAGCAAGCCTTTTTACAACATAATGGAATAGTTGGTAAGCACCGAATTAGATTACACCACTAATCAATTGATAGAACAATAAGTTGTAAAACTACTTACATGATGTGCGTAATATTTGCAACGACTAACCATGTTTTGAAAATGTACAATTAATTATTAATATACGCTCTTGATACGTCTTTTCTCTTAAACAATGTTCTTGTCCACATGAAGAGTCAATCTCTTATCTACGAGTACCTTAACTTTAGCTTAGAATGTAAGTACAATATCTATATCACATGATCATAACTAGTTAAGGGGTGTAACAATTCGGAATGAGAGATCATTAATTGCGGAACTAGTGCATATCATTAGAGATGTCTTCTCAGCCAGAGTCCTCACAATCGTCCCACGTACATGATTTAGTGGATCAGAACAAGACTCATTTCAATGCAATAGCCAAATCGTACGATACTCATCCTACGCGATCTATGATTGGTAGGAAATGTGGAGAGGCTATTATTCGCGAATATGGTCATTTATTCGATGCAAATACAACCGAAGTCATGGACTTTGCCTGTGGAACAGGTCGATATCAATTGTTAGCTGCTGATACTTTTATCATATTTGATCTTACAAGCTCTTGCAAATAATACCAGGCTTGATATCTGAGAAACTAGCCTCTTACTCAAAATACATACTCGGCGTTGATGCAGCGCAGGGAATGGTGGATGTATACAATCAGAAATGTTGGCAGCAGGGAATAGACAAGACAGAAATGGAGGCGGTCTGTCAAATGTTGACTGATGAAGCAAGTGAAAAGGGTGATCAGTTGAATGGGAAGAGATTCGATATCGTTGTGGTGGGTATATGCGTATCTTGTATACACTATAAAAACATCAACCAACAACATTCAATCTTTTAATCTCGTCTTTTTTTTCTCTTTTAGTGTTCTTCATCCTATCATCACTTTTCCTCTACACAGGATATTACGCGTATCCTCGCCTCGTATCTCAAACCTTCAGGACATCTGATAGTCCTCGATCTGAAGTACGATGAAAAGACTTCTCCTAAATTCCATTCGTGTGGTAAACATAATAATGCCGTTACCTCGCATACGCATAAACACGAAGACGGCAAACATGTGGATGCCGTAGCCCATCGAGGAGGATTCAATCTTGAAGACGTTAAAAGTATGTTTGAAAATACAAATGTTTTAGACAACATACGAGTGGAAATCGCGTTTACTTTTGAGAAGTTTGTTGAAAGTGATGAAAAAAATTACGAGTTTGAGTACTGGATCGCTTCTGGAAGGAAATTTTAATATATATATTTCTGGGTTGGTTATATGAATTGATCTGTAAACTTTAGGCATATATAGAAGTTCCCCGTTTGTCCGTTCATTGTTAACCAATTTTACTATTGGACGTATTGTCAATTCCGTGGTTGTTTCACCAATAACAGGGATGTATCTGAAAATATAGCAATGCTACTTGTAACTGGAGACTATACAGGGCACGGAACTATGATATCTCTTATTCATATGTCACCATTACCACGTAGGCATATATATACTTATATAACATGCTCTTTTTAGCTTATATGTCGTGCGTAAGAATCGAATTCCGAAAACCATTTCAGCCCAAGAATATACATACCGTTAGCATGACGCATGAATAAGACTCGCGTTTAACTCCTTGGGTGGTTAAGTCCCTCAGCACGAGATACCGTCATCATCAAGAGGGAAAAAGAAACGAGGTAGAATGGACATAATGATCAGCCGTACAGAATGCGTGTTGATTTTATACCTGTGGTCCTCGGTATCGTCAATCGTCATTCGCCGTTCAAATACACTTTCTCGTGAATGGGCACGCTTGTCAAAAAGCAAAAGATTATGCAATAAACGCAAGAAAAACAAACGCGTTTACATATAACATTATTTAATAATTATTTATGGTCGTCGAATTCTAAGAAGCGAAAGCGTATAATAATAATAATAACAGAACATAAATCGGAGAGGCATTGATCGCACAATACTATTTACATGATGTATGAAACTGGCCTCTATGGTAAATTATGGCCTCGCTTTCCGGCGGTCCTCTTACTGATATAAAATAAAGACGGAGTAATCGTAATGCTTGCGTGCAACATAGCAGGCGCCCAGCATCAATGTAGAAACCCTAAATGTATCGCAATTTTGATAAAAGAACGCCACCAGTATGGTCCTGCTGGCATAATACAGTTTGGATGCAGGATAATAGAATTATTGTAGAGGTTGAAGAAGAAGATGCAAGGAAAACGAGGTTTGATGGTATGTAACAAAGTTGCTTTAGAAAGCGTTTAATATATACACAGTTATTGTAGCAAAGTAACAGTAATAAAAGTAAACAGCGTTTATGTGTTTCAGCATTAAGAGACTTAAATGGAAAATTGACGGAAAATGAACGGATTCTTCAAAACAAACAGGCATAGATAAAATGATTCTTACTTTCTACCGATTTTGTCCTCTATATTTTAATTCTCGATTTAGTCACATGGCTTTCGATCGGTTCCAGGGTTAAACACTGCCCGGGTAGGACTGCTGAATGACAAGAAATCATAAACTATTGCACCATCATTGGAAGAGTTATTTTCTGAATGCATCATTGGTTGACATTTCATCCCCAGTAATCCTTCGAAATGACGAACAAAGACCCTTCGCCGCTGATGTTCATCAGGAAAGAAATCAGACATAGAAAGACACATTGTTGCAACATCACCATAAAACTGATCTGTCACGCTGGCATCCACACATTCAGCAAGAAACTGATCAAATATAGGATTGTAGAGAACGACAGGCTTGGCGAGATATTCCTGGTTGGGCCTATCACAACGCAGTTGAATTTCTTTTTGCAAAGATGGAAATTCTGAGAGATTTGCCATCTTAGAAGGGGCCTTAATCTCTCGCATTCTTTTTGCAATTCTATCGCGATCTTGATCAATATCCATCATACTAATATGCGAACGTTTCGCAGAAGTGCTAACTATATAAAAAGAACAGGAATAAACGGTTAAAAATATAACAAACAGGCGGCAGAAGAACAATAACGAGAGAGCACTTACCAGTATCAGTGCCTGTCGCATGTTAACAGAGAAGAAATTAAAATTAGTATTACAAGGTTACTTGTCTACTACTCTATGTCCCCACGCCCGAGTCACAAAGTCGTTACCTGGTTGAGTTTTCAAAGCTTCCGTGAGGTCTCGTTGCAGTTTTTCTACCTGCTGCGTACGCTCCTCCTTCCTATCCTCCAGCTCCTTCCGCCGTTCCTCCAGCTCCGTCCTCTCCTTCTTCCACCTTCTCTGTTGCGCCTCCGTCCCCTCCTCATCCCAAATCTTATTTTCCAAGTTCGTCAACCTCTGCCCATATCTCCCCTTCCACACCTGTAACTCGTTCTCCGCCTTCTGCTCCTTCGCCTTCGCCTCCGCCAGCTCTTGTCTAATTACGCTTGCCATTTTTCGATCGTTTTTTTTTGGTTTCGATGGAAGGATGTGCTGCTGCGCAATATGATCTAATCCGTCAACCTCCCCTATAGTATAGAAGGTGTGACTAGGAGGTGATAATTGATGCACAGCAACGCGCATTTGTCTATTTAAGCATCATTGCAAAATTTTAGTATAGAAACAGCACTAGTCGCTTATTTTCAAAGACAAATATCGTTTAAAACGATAAAAACTAGATCTAACAATTCCATCAATAAATCTTTCGAAGAATGTTTAAATTCATAAGTGAATTCTTTCTCGGAGTATTAACTGGCTTCGTTCTCGGCCTGTTGCTAAATAACATGATCTGTAATGGTCGGCCTAATATAAATAATGCGGAAGCCTTAATTCAAATAATGAAGTTGCTACCCATAACAAAACTGTCGGCGACGAACAAAATTTACTCGCCAGAAATCGAAAAATTGTGGAACGATCTGAAACGATTATACGATGAAATAATTAAATTGAATCCAAAATTTTTCATTTTATCAAATGGCCACCGAAATCCGCAAATTACGCGAAGGAAAAGGCGTTGCTGCCACCACGTTGAAAGATTTTTACAAACAAAAAACGAATCCGAGGAAAAGAACACTAAAAGCTATCGAAGAATGGGTTGATAAAATAAAGAAATAGAACATAAAGACGTTAGCACTAATGAAGTGTAGTATAAATTGCACCAGAGTGACCAAAGAATAGGTTATACTCATAAATGGCTTTGTGTCTGAGTATTTTCCTCCCATTGCAATCACTCTGGTGCATTAAAAATGATGATTCGACAGATACTTGCTTTATTAGCTGTATTTTATTTTTTTAATTTAATTTACTGAAGGCTAGCTGCTCCTAGAACTGATGCTAAGAAACATGATAAAATATTATTACGATGTTAAATTTGTTTAAATTTGTCTAAAAAATTCCTGAATCTTGCTGCTAATTTTTTGAGCTAACGTTTTCCTGAACTCCCATACTCGCCTGATCCTGATCCTCCAAAAGTTTATGGCGCAGTTCTGGTTCATTAAGAATAAAATTTTTTACTTACAGTAAGATCTGGATTTGTCAGATACGAGTTAAGCTGTGCGTATAACATCAATCCTAAAACATAATTAATGTTAAAATAATAACGGGTTCAAAGATTTTTTAAAATCGGTATTATATAACATTAATAATTGGTATACTATGCAAATAAATTAATGAACGCTATTGATGCGCATATTACAGAAATCAATTGAGTGATTAAATACGATATCGAGATTATCTCAAAAATCGATTCGCTCAAGCAAGTCTCATCGTTCACTTCATTAACGGCCCGGAGAATATACAGTAATGTCTGTAAACAACTTCACTCACAGTACTACTGTACATAATGTTTGATCCTGCGCGGTGAACAACTTTTGTCACCCTTATTCGGCTTGCAACATACGAGTTATTAATTTGGCATCTCTCTTGTAACCGAAGAGAGAAAGCAGGAATTTATACACGCACGCGATGTAAGGAGTTATTTCTTCCTGCCAATAAACAAGCTATAGACGTGTATTTACGGGATACCCAGATTAATTATGGTTGGTTTCAAGTACTGCCTATACCAAACTGACCGGTCGGAGAATTTTAGTTCGTTATAACCAGAGTTTTTGTTTTATTGAGTAGAAAAATCGGGTCTGGTGATTCTGGTTCGGTATATCCAAAGTTCGGTGTATCCAGGTTCGGTATAGACTTGTATAATAATAAGATGATTTTTTTAGCGTAACCTGATGGTACTTTGGGTGTAACGATAACAGCAAATGTTGCCCAAGGGCAGGATGCTCCGGAAAGCCAGCTGCTTAGAGAATACTTTAGACAAAAATAGATTCATCTCAGTACGTTGGGAAAGATATAAATTTTCAGCCCCAGAGTCGGTGTGTTCATACAAGTGTTCAAAACACCACATGTATTCCTTGTATCTTATCAACGATCGAGGATCTATTGTTTGTTTACTCTGAAACATACAAACCCTATTCTCTGAATTATTCGGTATAGACGGGATCACTAATCCCTATATCGAATCGCTAACTTGTCCAGCAATTATCTCGGCGGACTGTAAGCTAGTTATTCTGTTGAGTAGCAACGCCCCAACGAAAGAACCGATGAGGACGGTACGATCATTGGTATTGTACGTGTTATAAGTGTAAACAGATGGATATAGCTACGCTTAAAGAGTCACGCTCCGTTTGGAAAGCTCGCTCTCCCGTGACTCTTGCTCGACACAAAACAATATATTCTGGTATTAAAAGTTAAAAATGCATGTTTCTTGGACGTTAAAAAGTAAAATACAATTCATTAGTTTCAAGCGAAAGCATGCTTGCTGTTATTGTCTTTTTTGAGCGTTACAAAAATATTATAAAGACACTATCTATAATAAAATATTCTAAATTATTGAAACACACCATATATTGAATTAAGAAATTAGTTCTTACAACCCATCTCTTGCTGTAAAGTCTTCAGTATCAATGGCTGTCTGGTCTAATCCAAATGAGTCTAACTAGCCAACAGTCACAATAACTCAACACTCATTACCACTCTATTAATCCTGCTTTTCCTTCACCGGAACTCCCGTTTATGGATCCACGATAGAGATCTTTAATGACTTTTCCTTCGATTACCGTCTTCTCTATAATCGCCTTGCAATGGCACGGACTTACTCTTCCATACCAGATACCCTGACCATCTCGATAGATTATAATATTACCAGCAAACTTGTGACCTAAATATATGACAAGCATTACCGATTCAGTCGTGTGTGTCAAGGTAAAAAAAAAAAAATAAGAGCTCCAAGATTTTCTCCCCTATGTGTTCTCTCACCTCCGACATGACTAGACATATACACAGCTACACCATCGCTTCTTGATTGAACGTCCAATTTCTTCTCCTTCAACACTTTTTCAAACTCGTTTCTTAAAAGCGGGGCAGTGATTCCACACCTTTTATCTCGTCTCCCATGTGAGCATATAAATATTATCGCTTTGTTTGTTATTTTCTCGGAACTTATAATACTTTCAGCATTTTCGTCGACCTCTGCGGGTTGTGTATTGACCGACAAGTAAGATTGGAAAAATCGATTTGCCTGCTTTACAGATAGGTTTCGGATTAGAACATATTCGGGGAATAACATGACGTCTTGCGTTGTGGAAAAGATGTCAGAGTTTGATTTGCGACTGCAGTTTGTAATTATAATGCGCGGTTTGCGTTTTGAATCGGGTGAGCGGGCTTGTTGATCCGATTGGTTGTTGTTAGTCGAGTCTGGCGACGTCTTTTTTGATTTGCTTTTATTCAATTCACCTTTTGTTAGCTTACTGATGGTCGATGCCAAACCTTCCGCGTCTTCGATGTGCTTGCTCCAGTCTTCTTTTCCGGTTGATATTGCTACATGTTTGATGTATGGTTTGACGGTGCCTTCTAATGGAGAATCTCGATCTATTCGTAGAAATCTTGGATATTGAGCATGTAATGAGCATGGGTCTGGACATGAGTAACAGGGGTCTTCATCTTTGATGTCATCCAGCGTCAGTAGTTCCTCTGGGAAGGGTGTGTTTTGGTGTGGTAACGATTGAGGTTTTGTTACTTCGGTATCTGACGCAAACGATTGTTTTCGGTTCTTGGTTCGATCAGAACCCGATGAAAAGCTTGACTGGATTGCTTCCAATATGCGTGATAGTTTATTTGGCTTTTCCATGATGTAATAAAGAAAGGGTGGAGAGAGCGTGTGTAAGATCTATTTATATTATTATTACTTCACTAAACCCCTGGAATTATTTAATCACAGGTGTGATCATAAATGGAAACGCCCGATCTGATAAGTGTCTCTCGGGTTCCCCCATAGATAATAAACTGACTCTTTATCAGATCGATATACACGGGAGTACGACAAAATAAACAATCGCATGCATATGCATGTGTAGTAGGGGTTGCTGTTAATCATGTGACTGTTATTGACGACTTGGCTCTGCTTCTTGGCAATATAAAACGCCCAACATTGATGTCATTCAACGTAGCACATATATAATTATATTGTAATAACCACTTGTTACATTGATAGTAATCTACTAAAGATTTGAAATTCTTTTCTCAGACAACAGATGCCATTGAAACTATGTCTTTATCATGGATATAATTACGTCATTGCTGGCTAATCAATTTGTCATTCGTGTCATCTGTTCTTTGGTGCTATACTAATACATTATCTCAAAGGAGTGTTCGTTCCTTGCTCCCCCCAACGTTGGTAAGCACTGCGTTTTTTAGACTTTTTATGTTACCTTAACAACACACGTCACTGCACTGACAACTTTAAATTGACTATTTTTCAATCTTTCTGCAGAGGACAGATGAATGTGACCAAGAAAAAACTCTTTAATTGTGTGATCATTAAATAATGATCTAACGCGCGAAAAACCTTATCAGATGCTTTCCATTTTAGTCCTAACCAACTAGATGCATCTCCGATGATGTAATGACAGCATCGTACTACATAGCAGATTCAAACTCGTATTATAATTGGTCAACCTTTATTTGGGGCATGCTTGCAACAAACTCCTTTGTACCGTCCCCCGGATATACCAATTTTTACTATAATAATAACAGCCCAAAGTTTCAGGAACGGTTTTTGACATATGAATTTATCCTTTACATACCGGCCTCATTTTATAACGGCTCTGGTCGAAATTTTGCTGGACGAAATTCGTCCTACTACGCAGTCAGTCTCGATAAGTCGGCCAACCGGGTTTGATCTCTAAGACCTACTTATTATCGAGAATCATTTGATAAATATTAAGCCGTTTAATTAGGCCTTACTAATTATTAATAATTACATCGGAAAAGCAAAATAACTTGCAGACCCTGCTTGATTTAGAGAAGCGATTTGCTTTTTTCTTAAGCGTACATAGTTTTTGCCCCAACATCAAATAAACCATTTTGATTGCTGTATGCTTTGATCGTATGATCTTTAATGGCACGTAACAAGTAAGATCTGCATCGTACGAGCAGTGATAAAAATGTGTCACGTTATACATTGATCCCACGAGACCGACTTATCAAAAAGAAAATTTTTTTTAATTAAAAAAAAAAAGGTGAAAAGATTTTGGCCGACTTAAGCCAAAACCGACTTATCCAGACTGACTTGTAAAAAATATATAATTCCGGTCGCTCATGTAGCACAATAAATAAACCTTCTATTACTATGTGTCCTTCCACTTTTACTTTCCCCAGAAGATTGCCAAATCATCTTCCGCTGACTGTTAATCAGCCCTCACCAATCAATAACGAAAAAATTCCAGATTTCACTCACTGCTTTACAGAAACAGAAAATTTGCTAATTTAAGTCAAGACATCCTTACTACTGTGAATTACGGAATCTTTGCTTGCGGAAGCAATGATTGGTTACATACATCATGAAAACGATACGGGATGCTGACGGCCTATCCGAGAGCGATGACTGAATTTATCGAACAACTGCCAGACAATTCATTCGTTGCACGAAAAGACGTGGATAACTTTACAGCGTTACGACGTAATATTGAATTAAGCAGAGTGGCAAGAAGTTTTAGAGATGGTTTACTGTAACAAAGTGAACATATTATTATGTGACGTAAATAAAAAGGTATGGCAGAAAAATCGATTAAGTAACCAATGATGTTTTGGAAAGGTGGCATATAATGTTACTGTCGCTTTTTAAAATACAACCAAAGTTCAAACAGTTTTAAAATAATAGTAAATTCTTTCTTTGATGTTATACTAATTTTTTTGGCTATCATATTCGCTAACTTTTTGTTGTTTCTATGTCTAAATACATACTATAAAGTTGTAATAAGGGTGATAAAATAAAACATATGCAGGTAAAATTATAATAATAAGTAAATATGGCAAATAACAATATTATATCCTTGAAAATATCAAACACTTTTAGCTGAAAGAAAAATTAAAAAAAAAAATTCTAAAACTGGATGAAAAAGCAAAAAACAATCATAATAATTAAGAAGAGTGAATTGAATTGATAGAGTAGGGCTGAGAATTGTATTGATAAACTTCTTAAATATAATGACCGATTGAACCTGCTATTTATGATGCAATAATAAGGTATTAGTATTAGTATTTATATTCTGATGATAAAGTTCTTACAATCAAAAAAAGGAATATGAAATTATCTGATTGGAGTTTCACTCCATTTAATGTAAATAGATCTGACTTGCCAAAAAAAAAAAAGAGCTGAAGGCATTATTGCAGATATTGATAAAGAAACTGATAAATAAATCCACAGGGCTAGTTTAATAAAGTGAATAATGGGCTTGTTTTGAAACACGTAATAAATAGTAAGATAACATTATTTACATTTTAAAAATAAAAACTATTAACTGTAATTAGGAGAGCAAACCAAAATTAGTCAAAATATGTGAACGCGATGAGCCTAACCTGAGGGTTCTTCTCAGCATCGCTTTAGTGATTGGGCTCGTGTTGACTATCGTTATAAACTATACCACAATAGCCATCTATGTTATAGCTAGACGAATATTCCCGAAAACCCGACCATTTCATCGACGAATACACTATCATAGGCTAAACGTCGAATCCATTAGTAATTAATTAATATTACTAATCATCATCGGATCTAAACTCCAGTTCAGTAAACCGGACAGCAAACCGATTATGAATGAAGAACTTCAAATTGTCGAATACTCGATAGAATATTTTCCCAACATGAGCTGTTCACTCCCTAGGTAGGATGTTATCCATACTCAGTTGATAATAACGACGCAATAATAATGTATATAGCAATGAGATTACTTCATCGATGTGTTAACTGAACAATACGTTCGAACCGCGAACAATTGATTACAATTTATCCAACAGTTATAATTATATTTTTGTACGATACGATATCAATCTCTCTTATTCACATTAACCACATCGGAACCATAGTCTTTTATCATGTTGGTTAAGAAAGTTATTAAATGTTCGCAACATAGTAAAATCACTACTTGTTTTCAAGTCATCAAGACTTTTCTATGCTGAAAATACTAATCACTCTATACATTAAATGCCAAATAAGCAATGCAAAGCATTAAACGTTCAACTCATTAAGGGCTAAACATCAGACGCCAAAAGCATTAGACATTCGAAATATTAAGTATCAAACATCAGACGCTAATACCATTAGACGTTCAAAGTCAAATTAATAATAAAAAAGTAAAATAATTTTTTATAGTAAAATTGTAGCTATTTAAATTACTATCTTTGTCTGCGTGTATTTGTTACTTCCAAATTTTTACAAGATATTTAATGATGTATTTTCCATCAATTCTGTGTTTGTTTATGTGAGTTTTAAGAGAATCTGTTCACAAAAGTAAAAAAGCATACAACTTTGAAGAGACAACACTTTAACTAAATGTTTTGTTTGCAAATTAATTCAAACAATTTGTTCAAGAATTATTATTACCAGAAATGAATGCAAACAAAATAATAGCACCTTGATGGTTAAATATACTTGAATACTGTAACATGATAAAGCTTAACAAGATGTATAAGTTCATTATCATTACAATAGTTGCTATCATATTATTTATATTGTCAAAGAGAAAATTCATGTCAAATAATTATTTTTGTGTAACTGTATATTATAATAATATTATTATTAATTAATATTTTGTGAATTGTTAAGTGACTGTTACTGTAACATGTTAAAAACGTTTTTGACAACAATCTCTCCACTTTATCAGAATTTACTTATCACGGCTTTTTTTTAGCATCAGACCTTACCCTGCTATATAGAGATGTTCAAATTGGGTGTAAGCAATATAATAGTATGATGTCTTGTTATATTAATTGAAGAAAATAGTGGAGACCTTCTTCTCGACGGAAGATGCTTCGACTGCCTCATCCAAGATGTCCTGGACCAACTTCATGCGTGATTAACGAATAAAATATCTAAGTATTACATGGTGTAAAGCAAACAGTACGTTATAATTACGTTTTCATCATCTTTCTCACTACCTCGCACTCATCGTCATCGTGTTCACAGTTCACATCAGGGCACGGATTTTTGTATTCTCCTTCAGATGGTGTTGATTGTCGCATTCCAATAATCAAATACATTTATTTAAATGTAATTACTGCACCTTGTCCTGACCAGTTCAGTCGTACGGCTGACTTCAAACGACTCGGGGAAGTTAAAGTCTTATCTTTTTCCTCTAAAAACCGAATACCATGTACACGGCTATTAGGTCAATTATAAAGTCGCAGATAAACATAATAATAATAATATGTACCGCTACGTATTTTTTACTGCTCGTCCCCCGCTTTCGTTGTCTTATCAACAATGACAGCTTTCTTTATTTGCCATACAAATCTTGATCGATTGCTGTAATCAATATAAGTGTAATAAAGAATCGTACAACGTATTTCGTCCATTACCTGGGACAGTTGGAAAATGTTTATGTTTATTTCGTATTACATGTTGTTTAGCAGAACAATTTGTTTTGCATAAGAGAAAATCGTCATGTAAAATTAACTTGACGTTCTGCGTGGCAAACGTTAAAGCATTTATGGTTAATGCACAGCAGACTTTTTATTATAATTAAGGCGCGGAGACTTTTTCGTGTTAGTACTTTCCAATTTACGGTCAAAGAATTTTTAACAATATTATTTACTGCGCTAATTTATTCGCTCGACAAATAGATGCTCAAACACGCGATTACTGGGGGGAAAAATTTTAAACTCTGTATTAGATATAATCAAGATTTGAAGACATTAGTAATCCTGTCATTGGTTAATCATATTGACGTATTTTCAAATAACTGTTACGAGTTTCTATTATTACGCTACATGAATTTTACTTTACCGCTATAACTTTGCGATCTGTTAAGTTTAATCTTTGGGAAAATATAGTTCATAAAATAAAATTTTTGTTCCAATTCTCAATTAATTTTGTCCCGGATAGCGAAAAGCTAATAAAGGAAGGGAAACAGAGTTTTAAACGTGAGTAATGCTCTTAACTGGAATAGATTTTGCAAATAGCGTAATAGACGGCATCGATTTGACTTGAGTGTATGTCAGTAATCTGCGAGCAAGGAATCCATTCAAGTCTTCCATTCCATTTGATAAGGAAGATTGTCGATTGTAGGAACAGAATTTGTGTATTAAAGATCTATTTTCTCGATAACAAATATTCTCGTGCTGTACTACTACTACGTTGTGTCAATTAGTTCATAAATAGCGAATGTATTAAGAGTAGCAAAGTTGTTGCCATTCAACGACGTAAACCACAAGATAGTGTGTATGTATGTAGCTCTCGTGCGACAATGGCGCTCCTGACTTTTTAATTTTTGACCCTGAAAATTCCCTGTGGCGCCGTGCAACAGACCAACCCTAAATTTGACAAAATTCTTTGATAGTTTTCATTCGCCTTTCTTTTCATTACACCCCGATCTCTCTACGTAAATCATGGCAGAGTCGGTTGAGGAAAGCCAACAAGATGCACAAGCCTCCCCTGAAATGACAAGTAAAGACTACTATTTTGACTCGTACGCACATTTTGGTGAGTTGCCGTGATTGAAAGTCTTTAAATATATATGATTAATTAATATATACATTAGGTGTAAAAAGCGTATCGCAGTATCTTACAAGTGTTATTTGTGGCGAACAGGTATCCACGAAGAAATGCTCAAAGATGAAGTCCGTACATTATCTTATCGCGCTTCTATATATCAAAATAAGCATTTGTTTAGAGACAAAATAGTGCTTGACGTAGGCTGTGGAACTGGAATTCTTTCCATGTTTGCAGCCAAAGCTGGCGCAAAGCATGTGTATGGTGTAAGTTTAAGTTTTGTTTTCTTTTTTTGCGATGTGGAAAGAATGGGGAATAGGAATTGAGAGTACGTCACTACGTTTAAAGATTGATCGTGCTATAAGCAAAAATCCAAGATTTTTCTAGTAATCTGTTTTTGTGCTTGTTCTTGTCAATCTGACATGCTTTTCTTTTCAACTCAGATCGACATGTCAAACATTATCGATCAAGCTCAGCAAATAGTCGCAGATAATAAATTCAGCTCCAGTACATATTCTCCCTCTTAATCTTATTCAATCTCTCTCGCCGACCAGTCAATTTATCATCATTATGCTTGTTTGATACAACTCAGAAATAACTCTGATTAAGGGAAAAATGGAAGAAGTTGAATTACCAGTGAAAGAGGTTGATATTATTATCTCCGAGTGGATGGGGTATTTTTTGTTGTACGAATCAATGTTAGATACAGTCCTGTTTGCGAGGGATAAATATTTGGTAAGTTGGAAGAAATGGGGGAAAGCATGGGGGAAAGAATGGGGGAAAGAATGGGGGAAAGAATGGGAATGGGGAGCCGATGTAAAGGGAATTGATGAATGAGAGGTGAATTGGAGATACCGAATAGATAGCTGAGGCAATATTACATATTCTTACTTATTCATGTTTGCAGAAGAAGGGAGGTCTTGTATTCCCGGACAAGGCTACAATATATCTTGCTGCTATTGAAGATGGAGAGTACAAGGAAGAAAAAATTGAATGTAACTGTCTGTAGTTCCGAGTGTCTTTAATATGCGATCGTTTACGTTAATAACGAATGCTTTCTGGAAAGTCTGGGATAATGTGTATGGATTCAATTTTAGTTCCATTAAAGCGGTGGCTCTTAGGGAGCCATTAGTAGATACTGTTGATTACAAGGCAGTTTTGACAGATGCATGTGCTATCATGGTAAGCATTCGATAAAGAATAACAACGTTTTATCGGTTCATCGCGAGACTTTGATATTCATAGAGCATTGTCTTCATTAATATCTAACTTGCTTAATTATTCCACAAATTTAAAAGGACATCGACCTCAACACTGTACAAAAATCGGATTTAACTTTCACTGCGCCATTTGAGCTGACATCTCAACGCGACGACTACATCCACGCTTTCATAGGATGGTTTGACATTGCATTTAATGCCTGTCATAAACCAATAAGATTTAGTACAGGTAGGGAAAGGCTTGTGATACAAAGGTATTTTTGGTTTTTAGCGGTAGTCGGCCAAGTGAAAAGACTTGGCTTTGCTCACATTCTGTGAACGTTACTTGTCAACAGGCCCCTATGCAAAGTATACTCACTGGAAACAGACAGTATTTTATACACATGAGCCCATCACTATCGAAAAAGGAGAGGTCGTTAAAGGGACAATAAGTTGTGCACCTAATAAGAAGAATAACAGAGACCTGGATATTGAGATTGCGTTCGAGTTTCACGGAGCGATCTGTTCTGTATCTGAAGTGTGTAAATACAAAATGTGAGTGAGTTTATAGATATTCGATAACTAGTTATTGATTGACATGCGTTACTTTGTTCATACTAACTCTATCGTGCTTTATTAAATTACTTTGATGCATTCTCCGCGCGCGACCCAGGAGCTAGGTATTAAAGATTTTCCGGAGGGGTTAGTATGGATTTGCAAGTACGAAATGGACTCTTGGAAGGTGTACCGCAGTAAACTGACTAAATAAACACTTTACGAATTTGCAAAGACCCGATGCAAAACAAGACTTTGTGCTGTCTATTTCATTAGAGCCACCAGAATACACACACAAAAAAATAGCCTTTTATTTCACCATGGTGATTTAAACACGTGATTTTCTTATTAGTTTATGAAGTACCCGAGAGAAAAGAATAAAAAAATTTAGAATACTCTCGCTTTCCAATAAGAAAATTACCATATTTTCGCGGCCATCCAATTATGCCCGAGTTTTTAGCAGTGCTTTTGCCTATATTTTAAAATGAGGTAACTTTTAACATGTTACAACTTTTGCTTTAACGAAACCAAATAATTCATCAAGATTTTTATAATCTGTATATTATTCTAAAGTACATTTCTCGATTATTGTAAAAGAGAGTCATTAATGAAATCATTGCTCCGAGAAAACGAATGCCTATCCGCAACTTTTTTTTTTTTGACGATTGAAAAAGAGCTTATCAGGAAATTCACTTTTAAACAAGAAAATGTGAATATGCTAATTATTTTCACTTAAAAGAATCCCATGGCAAAATACGCCTATTATGTAAAACGCAAGTAAAATAAAACGCGTGGTTTATACTTGAGCATGTGGTATTACATAATAAATCTGACTTGTTGAATAACTCAGTTCTTTGTTTTAAATATAAACATCTCGACAAGAGCACTACTGAATTAATTCGTAGTGGCTAGTGTTATCGACTGGCATAACCTTTAATAACTAGCTGCTCAAGAAATTCAGCCAATCCTTGGGGACAGCATTTACATTTCATGAATTACATGCCAACCAACCGTTCGCACAGTCAGCACAAGAATGGTTAAACCAAACGTTAGCGTGTGTCCCCGCATCGAATATTTTATTAAAACGCAATTATTGGTATATAAATCACATTTTTAATGTTTGATTTAATTTCGCGTGGGAGAACACAGCATTTTAGCATCAAGACTAGACATATTGACACGGTTTTATAAAAATCAAAAACCACGGACAAAGCCATTCGTACATGGGCGTTTCCCGTTATATCGAATTTAGTAGCGAACATGTCAGCTGACTTTGCATTACTATTATGATTTTCCTCACGTTGATTAACGATCGTCAGTCCAACTTCACGCGAACCCACTCTCTTTTCATACAATTATAATTGTATCCGAGTAATTAACGAGCGTAAGGCCACGATGCCTAAATAAGTATGATTTCGGAGCGGCGATCCATAATTAATATTAATGAGTATCTGCTTGCTGTATTAATCTTAGTGTAATGTAGTTAATTTAGAACTGATGAGTAAAAATGTAGTTGAGTGTGTACAATTGATTTTAGTAATTCCAGATCGTTAACAAAATCAAGAAACATTATAATTACTATTGAGTGCCGATTTAGTTACAAAGCAGAGTGTACTGAGGAGAGATACAAAAGCGTGTGCAAAACCAGCTTTGGTTACCCATTTTGATTATATAATAGAGGCCAGGGTTCAAGAAATTCGGACAATTTCTTTGCCTCATTAGCTTATGCCATTGTCAAAATCCGCTGTATTAAATGCAAAAGTACAATACGCTCAAGGCTAGCTTGTGTTGACAAATATTATTGAATAGAATCAACTAATGTGATTGGCGTGAAAGACGGTTTGATAATGGTGTTAAAATCAGTACCAATTGTCACGAATACCCGTTAATATATATATATATAATAACACGCACGCAGTATTTTCTTTCTCTGTGTCAAAGGTTGTCATTGATGAGATAATAAACTTGCTGTTTAATAGAGTTATAAAAATTCACGTGTAATGAACAACAGCTGTCTCGCATCCGAAAGCTTTGATCACGCAGTTTGTGTTTATATGATACGCGCTCTCAAATTCATACTTCCAAAATTGGAGGGCTGTCCTCAACTTTTGCAACATGCAGGTCTTGGGGCTGAGGAATAACAATACATTCTTTGACCAATTAACCCGTTGGATTTTACGATGATGTAATTGGTTGGGGGGTTTTTTTTGCACTAATTCTTTGGCGCCCCCAATAATGTCCAACAATGATGACTTGCGGTAACGGGTTAAGTCCAAGTATTAGTGTTTGTATTAGTATATTAATATGATTAACAGTGAATTCTATTTACTATTACTATTACCTTCATTGTTGGTAGTACACGTGATTTCATAAGTATTTCCCACCAACAAGTTGAATTTGCATTTGCTTCGTGTGAAACGATTCGCCGGGAATATCTCGACTAAACCTACAAATTTTAAAAATGCCGGTAGATGGTTTGTGACACGTTCCTGCAATAAATTTAAAACGTGAGAAAAGATTCCGCATTTGTGACAATACGTACCCATGATCCCGTCATCATCGAATCCAGTTCGTAGAAGGAAAAGAACGTCATTTCAGCCACATATACTCGTGCTTTTCGCAGAAAGACCACCTAAATCAGCTAACATGCAACCATCAATTTCCTTATTCGGTATCACGTGGTCTAATAAGCATCGGTTCCGTCGATGTCGACATTTGAAAGGAGAAAAACAATAGACAGAGAAAGCAATTCTTGTTCATCACAGGATATAATCGATCATCATACATGTCGAGCTTTTCTCTCCCCAACGCTGTTTCCCGAGTACATGTATTTTGTTGTCACAACCGTTACTTTCGTTTTTTCCCCTTCCCTTTGACAGTTTTGTACAAGATTGTTTACGCCCAATTACCAACTGCCCAACCACAACCCTACCCCCTTTTTTTCCCTCTCTAAATGTATACCATTGGCTCAAAACTTACAGTCAAATGTCAAACTTTTCAAAAAAAAAAAAAAAGCCCCATATCCCCAATCCAAAATTGGTTGGCTCGCTCGTCAACCATTGTTTCACCAAATTCTTATCATGGGATCAACAAGGGTTGGGCAATTGCCAAAGAGCTCAATGACAGACCAATGTTACTCAACACAACAGCTAAACAGTTACCATTTGTAGCTCAAGAAGTACGAATCTAACTAACAAACAAGCTGCCACAAAATGGTCGATTAATAAGGAAAGCTGCAACATATCAATCTTGATGGTCTTTGCTTTTTATCTTTGTGGTCGAAAGTGTCAAATTCTATCAATTCCATTTTCACCTTTAAGGTGTCTGCAAATTTAATTCTGAACTTGTCATGGCAGATTACGCAAAGATACTGAGATCTCTGGGTAAAGTTCTGGGTTTCTCCTCCTGTTTTATGCAGCAATCGCACAACAAATTAAAAGTTGGTCTTTTCCCCTATTCGTTCCAATAGCAAAAGAGGCTAACGTAAACATACCAAAGGATGCATTTCGAACCAGACGTAGCAAGTTGGCAATCGAAGGAACAAACAGATGCCCTACATGCAATAAAGCACGCACATCGATAGGATGGTGTAAACCATGCGATACCAAGGCGTTGGAGGAACAATTTGGTACATGGACTAGCGGAAACGAAGAGTTGGACAAATTTATTCAAGAGACGCAGTCTAGTGCCAACACACCGCTTGATTTTATGCGATGGATCGAGTACGATGCGTTCACGGATATAGAGTTTATTGCAAAGGGTGGTTTCGGATCTGTGTTCGCTGCTAATTCATCAACTTATGGGAAAGTAGCGTTGAAGTTTTTGGATAATTCCGAGACCCTGACGAAAGATTTTTTGGACGAGGTAAGTTGACATCGTTCGTATGTATAAATAAAAGCATACGTCCCCTATATATACATACACACACACACACACATACATACACACACACATACATACATACACACATACATACATACAATACATACATACATACATACATACATACAATACATGCACAGACATACGTCTATGTATACACTGTCAGCCTTTACGCGTAATAACATAAACTCTCTCTTTTTCCCAATTAGCTGCGCGCTCATCATCGATGCAGTCTTGGGTCTGGAATTATCGATTGTTATGGTGTAAGCAGAGATCCAAAGACCAATAGATACGTAATGGTCATGCGATATGCTGACCATGGCAATCTACGTATGTATCTCGGCCAGTACTTTGGTGATTTGACATGGGAGATGAAGATTTCATTATTTGAGAAAGTAGCAAAGGGTTTACAAGAGATCCATGATGCGGGATTAGTACATCGCGATTTTCACTGGTAAAAAAAAATTTTATGATGTCATTGACCTGTGTTTACGTAATGTGAGACAATGTATTATTAGAACGCAATATTCGTTTACATGATGTGTTTTACAGACTTTGGTGGCTAACTATTTCGCTTTTTGTCGCACGATTTTAGCGGAAATATTCTTCGACATGAAAAACTTGTATATGTAACTGATCTTGGCATGTGTCGGCCAGTGAACGAATCAGCAGATACAGATATATACGGCGTACTCCCATATGTAGCGCCTGAAGTTCTTCGTGGCGATCCCTATACAGAGAAATCAGACATATACAGTCTTGGCATGATAATGTGGGAGTTATCTTCTAATCAACCTCCGTTCGCCGATCGTGCTCATGATTACTCGCTTGCCGTTGACGTCTGTAACGGACTGCGGCCGCCCATCATTGCTGGCACACCCAAAAATTACATGGCTGCTATGCTTCGATGTTGGGATGCCGACCCATCACGACGACCGCAAGCTTCCGAATTATTGGCGGCTACTTACAAGTGGCGCTTCCTTCAGGATGGCACAGCACCATTTCAAGGACCCAAAAAAAGGAACGTTAAGACGATACCTGTGAAATCGCCAACAACCACAACAAATGTTCATCCGCAAGCGTTTTACACTAGTCGATTGCTTCATTTTCCAAAACTGCCTGAACCCAGGAATTCAGATACTTTTGTGTTTTTCGACCCTGCCACAGGAGAAACTAGTAGGATGCTTAGAAAGCAACGTAAAGTATAGAGTCTGTTAGTTTTTTTTAACCCGTCAATAACTTGATTGATTTACCCCAACATTATCTTTTACTTTGTAGCATCAAGGGGAGATGCAAACAGGCCAGGCGAAAGTCAGCGCAGCAACCAGACGGAGAAAGGAAAGAACAGACAAATGGATCAACGAACACATATTAGAAGCAGGGATATCTCAAGAAGTATGTTTTCAATGGTTTTTATTACACGCGCGCCTCTTTTTTTTTAACTAATTTTATGTTTGTAGGTATGTCAATGGATAAAGTAGATAAAGAAATCTTGGAAAGACTGCGACGTGAACGTAGAAGATGTGCGTATAAACTAATACTTTGAATTTGCTACCATCATCTGTAATTTTGATTTTAATTCGCACTCGCCATTCAACAGCATCCAGCGAAAAAGTCTCAACATTGCACCACGATCTTCCCAAGCGACTCGAGGATCTGAACCTGAGCAACCATTAACTGTTCATTGCATTGTTATGCTACTTAATAATACTATTGATAAAAACATGGACAATAATTCAAGTCTATTGGCTTTGAATCACAAGAGCACTTCTATGTGATTTTACAACCAAAGCAAGCGGGGATTGGGATTGGGACGGGAAGTGATTAGTAAAATTCCCTTTTAAATACAACTATTACTATCTTTGCTGTTAATTCTGTAATGAGGAGAACTAAAAAGGCGAGAGTTCTACAAGTATTTAATTTGCGAGTTCATTATGCAGTAGTGGTTTGAAGGCAAATATCGAGACAGAAAAACAGGGATGAATTTATACATTCATGTCATAAGAGATATATGTTTATTGTAATAATCAATGACATATGCTCAATCATTATGTATTTTAATGCATATTATATTCGATTTCTTATTGTTCCAAATCGTGTCCGTGTCTATTGAAAATTGGTTACATACGCGTGTTTACCAAACTGTTAACAACCTCGTTTGCCAGATCCCTACCATTTTCAAGGCGTGAAAGTCTTCTCTACGAACGATCTGGATTGAGCCGACCGTGTGGCAGCAAGACGTTTGACAGTCGAACAGGCTCTGCCCGTTACATTGTTCGTTCACTGCAATGGATCTAAAGTAAAGAATCACGAATCATGCACGTAATGCTTGATTCTCGGCGTTGAGGTGTTCATTTTGCGCATGAATAGACTTGCGATGAGAATATAAACAGTCACCTATGGCGTCAATACGGGATTGTATTCAACTTGGCATATTTCCCATCGGTAAAATTCGTGCAATAATTATTACACAAACAATAAAGAAGATTTATATATAATCTTGGAAGCGCGACTACAATAGCAAGAATTTTCTAAATTGGTAACTATTACCGATTTTTCGCGCCACATTATATTTAAATTGTTGAGCCAAAAGTTGATGACGTGTTGATATACATTCGAACCTTATGTGTTATCACGTTGATGAAGGAAATGATAGAAAATATGAACAGCAACGCTGTATTATATACTCACCCTCTCGACCCAGGAAATGATATCACCCGCAAAAATTCATTCTTAAATCTATATGCCTCATGCAACGACGCCAACACCTCAAACATTGATAAGGGTAAAAAAGCTTCGAAGCCGAATTCTTAGGCTTCCGTAAGAAAGCAAATGCTGCATGGGTACAAACTTCCACCGAACAAAACTTCGTTGTTTAAGAACTTGTAAAATTTATTATGAGATTTCAAAAAGTATGGATTAAAGGGTGGGCCAGCTATAAAACTCGCTGATGAATCCAAGATTCTCAAGGCCAAGCCGAAGCGTTCGTTCTCCTCGTACTGCAGTTTGAAAGAAGTTCTGACAAAATATGGCATAGACGATAATCGAATTACGGCCATACCTCAGTTCACGCCAAGTGCACATTTATGACGGCCTAATCAGTGTATATTTTTCCCTGGCTCATAAAATTTTAGACATAACAGACATCCACAAGCTCGATGATAATGATGAAGAGTTCCTATATTGAATCAATCTACTCGTATAGTCACGCGCCTTACCGAGAATAGGGTTACTCTTAATTCCTCAGAAGTATCCGGTGGCGAAAGTCATGGTCGTGTCGACTATGCGGTTAAGAAAATCGTAGACACCACGGTGGAAGACATCAGACGCGTAACCGAGGGCAAGCAAAATCAACCGCAAGAGTCCGCCGCCGCACGAAACAGAGCCGTGGGAAGTAGCCGCCGTCGCTGTCGCCACTATTGAAAAAGAGCCGCGGGGGAATTGGTATAGCGCAGAATTTAATGCAGTGTGAAAGCTCAGAACAGGTATGATCTTATTTTCGACTGGAACGATATTTATCCTTTTATTCAACATAACACTAATCAAGCCAAATTTTATAGACGAATAGGAGAAAACGAAAGTTGACGAGGCCTTTGGGGATTCTTATTATGATTATCTCTATGGTATCGTTTCCACGGCTTCAGATTGGTATTTTCTGTTATACAGTAGTGAAAGAATCTGGTGCACCAGTAAAACAGAATATCATATCTCGCTAACTGAATCCGCTCTAGACGAAGATACCGATATACGTAAGGGGGTTAAAAGGGTGATGGAAGTAATCGTTGGTTAGTTAAAAGATAGTGTAATGATTGATAGTACACCTGATGTGAAAAGACGTCGGGTAGAAGAAATCAAAAAGTAATTATGTAGTACTATGTTAAGTAATCCGTAACCGTTATTATTATAGGTAACTACACTCGGGAAAAAAGTATCGACAAAATCTGCAGATTAATTAGTAAAACATATGAAAAATCTTTTCCTTCAAAAAGCTCTATTGTACGTGTTTATTATGTAAATCGCAATAAATTTTGAAGCTAATTGGTTGGACTTTCAAAATAATAACGTAAAATTTTTTATTAGTCACTTGTAAGAAAGGAGTTGTTCGTTAAAGTGGCAGTATACACGTACACATATGTTTTTCATGATACTGCCACTTCAACAAATTCTCAGCTCAATCGGATGTCTTTAGCAAAATTTCCAAACATCAAATGTTTTATCTTTATTATTACGCATTTTTCGCTATAAAAATTCAAAATTCATATCTCGCCAATTTTTCAACCAAATTTTGTAAAATTTTTTATTTGTTCTTTGCATTATCAGAACGCGTTTATATAATTGTTGACCGAAATACTGTGTAATTTCTACTGTAGAGTGTAAACAATCGTGCGCTACGATAATATCATGCGCATTGATTACCAACTATAGTAATTTGCAACTCGGAATATATATTCGAGGAACGTATCGATACGAATTTGACAAAACAAAAAGGTTATGCAAATCGATTAGAAACTATAGAGACAAGAATTTATAAAGTATTTGCTTTAAATAAGCGACACGCAATTTGATATGTTTTGATATGTTTTTTCATTGTTTTAAATGGGATGTTCTGAAACATTTGCTGAAGACATCCGATCGAGCTGAGAATTTACAGAAAATTAGACTTTATTATTAATAACCATTGATGCATTCTTAACATCATCAGTATATCAACTGGACAGTATCCAGACCCTTCTATTATAAAAAATAATATTTTTGCATGTGAAAGGCTTTTTCTTTACTCTATATATACTAACCAATACATGATTACTATATTAGTTTGCTACTTCCAATAAGATAAGAAATCGTGGTTAGTAATAGTTACACTTTCGAATAAAAAAACCATTACTAATTTGCTGACTATTAATTCATTTTTCTATGCAATTTTGACGAGCCTGGACACCGTCTACCATCGGGAGATAAAATTAACGGATATCTGTGTTACCTACAGCGTATAAAAAATTCTTGGTTTTGCTAAATTTACGTTTACGTTTTGAATATTAATAAGCCAGGTGAGTTGGGTAGCTATTTTCTTCTCTTTATAAGCCATAGCTTTTGTTAGCAAGAAGGAAGCGTCTGCGACAGAGGGAGACTGTCGGAAACCAACAATGGCAAGTCGTCGTAATAGTTGACGGCCGGCTGACTTTTTCGCTTAGAGTTATCGGAGGGTTGTTTTAGCAAATAAGGCGTCTGCGACAGAGGGAGACTGTTGGAAGCCAGGAATGGCAAGTCATCGTAATAGTTGATGGCCGGCCTTATCTGAAGAACAACTGCTTTGATTTTTTATCTCATTGGCTTTGATCAACAATATACTAAAAATTTTTCTATTTTTGAGCTGATGACAGTATTTGAATTCAGTTTTTATTTGGGGGACTTTTGGCATGCGTAAATGCACATGTAAAGAATGCAGGATGACGGAATTTACAGTATTGACATATCTTAATTAATCAGATAAATGTCGCGAAGCAAATTGACATAATTATGGATGGATTGTCATTGTTTCATTTCCCTCTCTTACTTCTATCGATCAATTCATGTTATCTATCACTGTCAAATCTTTAATGTGAACTATGTACGTGAGAAGAACACAATATCTCAATCGATGCAAGTACACCAGACTTCTTATTTAGGTTTCGTACGTAGGGTGTCTGAAAAGTTTTGACAATATATTTTTATCTCAATGATCTGTGCATCTATTAAATAAAGTGAGAATGTTAGTAAAGTTCAAGTCTCGATTGATCTAATATAAAAAATTTGATACAATTTGATTTGATGGTTGTTGAGAAATCTGCTTCAAAAAACCGTACCCTAAAACGTATGGAAATTTTCTATGTGAGAATACCAATGTTGCTACATCTTTGCTAGCTGGGAAAATAGCCAAATTGCAAAAGAATTTATCAAAAATTGAGGATTGACAAGGGACTCAATGCGCTGTCTGAACATACAATTTACAGATGGATTGAAGCATTTGAAGATGCGGGATGAGAGCATTAAAGATGGCTCCCACTAAGAAGTCCTCTCGCGAAGCTTTACCCTCAGAAATTTTGCAAATTGGTGAAGAACTACTAATTGAGAACCCCACATAATTTTAAAAATAACAGAGGAGGAGGTTGGGAGACCTTTAAAAAACAATTAAACATATTTTACATAGTCAACTTGATCTCAGTAAAGTATGTTCAAGATGGATTCTGTATGTCATGTAATTTTTTTTATGACAATGCATCACTTCACAAGGCACTGTAGTAGTAGTTAATAGTTACTTGCAGAAGAAGTCTAATCCATGCCACATCTTTCTTTCAGTTTATTATTATATCTGGCTTCCTGTGACATGGGGCAGACTGCAACAAAACCAGACAAAGTGAACATTCTATAATGAGGGGCTGATAGCGATGTGGCTGTAAACTTGACCATTACCTTACATACGAAGAACTCTCACAATATTGTGACCGCAGCTGCACCCAAATCGACTTTACGAAAAACTGGGCATTCGAGGACAAATCGAACTGGCAAAGCGCTCACACAAACAAAGCAGCCCTTCAATGTTACGATTATTCCAGCAAATTCTTCGCACCTGACAATAATAAGCATCGTAAATATATCTCTATCATGACTGATTCAAGGAAGTACAGACTGTGGTATGCCTTCTGGAATTATGAACAAGGACAAATAAACGCGAGAGAGACTGCTGACTATGAGTGGTGTCGGGACACTCTACGTATCTTAGCGCGCGTATTCAAAACCTTTACCACAATCGATCTGCGTGCTGCTGCATCTCCCCGAAATTTCGGGAATATAGGTTCAACTAAAGATATTTCCTCAACGGCTTCATACAATTCAGGATTTAATATTTTATTTGATCGACGTGCCAGAACCGAAGCCCTTTACGAAATGCTTGTAGAACACGGCCTTCCATTCGTGACAACAGCAGACGGTGACATAAAGGCGTCTCGGCTTTTGGGCCTTGGGTCGGATACTGTCATATTCGAAGCACGCACTGTATGTAATAAACGAGTCGCCCTCAAATTCAGTTGCATATAAATAGATGGAGAGTACTTTGAAGGAATGTGATAATTTATTTTAAACATTTTGAACAGAGTGCTTCTTGCTATGACCATTATACAATATAAAATAATGATTTTTTAACTGGTAATCATTATAATTACCACGAAAGGAAAACAATTTAATGACTCATGCGGGTTGTTGCACAACCCCTGAATCTGTTCGTTTGCATATCCGAAGACTTTACACTATTTATAGTAATATACATTGATTTTCATTTATAAACAACTCGTCGCTAAACCGTGGGATATCGGATGATCAATACCTTTGTAGACAAAGTTTAGTTTTTTATTCAAACTACTCTCAAGATGCATTCGGCAATAACCAATATTACCAAGTTACGTTCGACTTGCAGATTTTCGCAAGTTTTCGTGAAATATGGAACTCGATGTTATTCCAGTAATACAGTTTATCCTTTATGTATCTCATTCCTGTCTTCAGAGTCTTGACCATGATTAACTGGTTTCATCATTCTCGTTCGTCGTTTCCCTAGGCAAGGTAGTTGCTCATCAATATTCGTTTATAAAGTTAAATATGAATAATCATTAACACACATTTTTCCCGTCTTCCAAAAGGCAAATAGCATTGGCTTTATTGGATTAGGACAGATGGTAATTATATTGTTGGCGAGAACATGCAGTTTCCAAATATGCTGACAACATTCACTTATTGTGAAGGGATTCAAAATGGCGCAAAATTTGTATAATAAAGCCGATGCCTCGTTGATTATCTACGATATTAACAAATCAGCTACTCAAGATTTCATCTCGTTGAATAAAACGTCGGCTACGGTAAAATCAATTGACATAGCAGGATCGCCCGTCGACGTAGTGCGCAAGGCATCGGTCGTCATTACCATGCTTCCATCTTCAACCCATGTGGAGGATGTCTATTTAGGAAAGGATGGCCTCGTGCACGGCGTGGATAAAGAGAGTCTGCTTATCGATTCAAGTACAATTCATCAGAGCGTGTCTAAAGAAGTAGCTCACAAGCTAACGGGAAAAGGCGCCACTATGGTCGATGCACCCGTGTCTGGAGGTACTAAGCAGAATAGAATCAATTCCTCCTTCCCTCATGCGAGTTAGAATCGACTAATAACCGAATTCCCGTCATCTAGGCATTGTCGGAGCGGAAGCAGCGACATTGACGTTTATGGTTGGAGCCTTATCCGAATCAGATTTCCATCGCGCCAAGCCAATCTTGTCTCATATGGGCAAGAATATAGTCCATTGTGGTACCATTGGGACAGGTCAAATCGCAAAGATGTGCAACAACATGCTTCTTGCCATTTCGATGATAGGTGTATCTGAAGCCATGAACCTCGGTATTCAACTCGGAATGGATCCTAAATTATTAGCGTCGATATTAAACACATCATCCGGTAGATGTTGGTCTAGCGATACTTACAATCCCTGTCCAGGTATCATGCCTAATGTTCCGTCTAGTCGTGATTATGAAGGTGGGTTCGGTAATACTCTAATGGCGAAAGACTTGCGATTAGCTGTAAGTGCTGCTAGCGATGCTCGTGTGACTATATTATTGGGTGCTGTTGCACAGCAATTATACAATCAACTTGCTAATACTGCAGAATATGCTAAAAAGGATTTCAGTTCTATATATAAATGGTTGAGTAAAAGTAAAGGGAAATGACATAGTACGGGCTAAACCTTTTGTCCCTTGTAAACGGGTCAAACATCTGTCGAGAAAGAGATTTCAGGTGTAGAATTGCCCAACCTTATTAGGAATCGCTTTTATTTCTTTTTGTATTTTCCAAAAATTTCCTTTCATTAGAAAGAGTACCTGATCTGCAGGCAAAGAGATATGAGTAATGTAAGGCGACTATCTTCTCATATATTCTCGAAAATTATGTTAAAGCAGTGGTATTTAATTATGGCTTTTTCCGATCTAATCAAATAGAACTGTATTAAACTATTACAAAATTGTACACACCCTCGTAACCAAAATAATCGACGTTTGTATTAGTGTTTCCTTTGTCCACAATTATAATATCCAACCATTAAAACAACTCATTTTGATAGTTTTGAGATCGCAAACGCGGCGATTATAGCCGCAGAGAGCGTGATTATAGCAGCAGGCATCAGCAATTCTCGAGAAAACGGAAGATCATCGTCTTCATATTTCGATCTTCTCTTTCTCCTACGTTTTTTAATTGCTTCCTCTTCTTCCGACTCGTCACTACTCAAATCTCTTGCCCGTGGCTTGTCTGTTTCTTGTACCAACAGCAAAACTCTAGAAGCACCCTGTCGTTGAGCAATATGCACGGCATCAATCACATTCTCATCCGTCGCCATTAATACTTGATCGTTGTCATCATCGATATACGATAACGAAAAATGCTTCATGGTTTTCGGTAGCTTGGCGGCAACGGCTTCTCTAATATTATCAAACCTGGTATAATCAATTGTGAAACGATGGTTCTTCCCGTCAGGTGAGGTGAATTTAAATGTAAAGGCATGATCGTGAACTCTAGGGTATGAAGCATATGATCCATCATCAATAGCAGATGCAGATTCACTGGGATGTATTTCCGGAACAGGTGACACTCTGCCAGAGCCATACGCTCTTGAATTAGGCGATGGAGGAGGGATGTTGGATGCACTTTGAGAAGGCGAAATAGAATCGGATAAAGCAGACGCATTATCGCCATCATTGGTTAAAGACTCCCAAAAGTGGGTCCACATTGGACCTGACGTCTGCCTGTTGTTACTATCTTGACCTTCAATCGAATAAATCTAGAAAATAAAGCGTACGTAATTTAAACGCTTTACTTAATACCACTATACGATAACAAGGATACGTATTTCGAATTAAAATTGCAACTTAACACTCATACCTGCTCCATTACTTCATAAGTCAGTCTAAGAACATCGACCATGCCCAGGATATTTCCTCCATCTACTACTGGGAGGTTGAGATAGTGGCCGTCTACGAAACAGAGTCAGACGAGAAATAGCACAGAGTTATAAACAAAAAGTGGGATTACTCGATAGGAGGAAGGCTAACAGCCTTGGATAACGTTCATCGTAACAATAAATGACTATCCAACTGTCAGCCAATAACTTGGACCTATACTTACCATACATCTTTTTCAAAGCGTCGAGAATACTCATACTCGAAGGAGCAGTATCCGGATGTGGTGTCATAACTCTGACTACTGGACATTTTGAGGGATCCAATCCTGCCGCAATGACACGAAGGACGACATCTTTGCTGGTAAATATACCGGATATTGTTCCACGTTCCATCACTAGAACTGCCGTCGTACGATTATCTCTCATCAATCGAGCAATGTCCTTGACGGATGTGCGGGGACTGACTTCGACAGGGGGTTTGCCGCTTAGAACGGTGGTTAAATTGGGACAAGCCATTTTCTCTCGTAGAATTCCCATATATCGCAATATATGTGGTGGCTGATTTGACCATTCTTTTTCAACACCTTCAAGAGCAGCATATAGTTTTTGGGACGAACCGTAAGCACGTTCCATTTTTTCAAGTGCTTCGTGGAGGCATTTTGTTATATCTAATAGACCGACTACGTCACCATCTTCATTGCATATAGGCTGTCATAGATGTAAAAATTGGATTGTAATAAATAGTGTCAGTCATTTTTTAAAGGATTTGCATAAGCAACACATGTTCATAAATTTGTTGGGACTTGTCATCATCACTCACAAGGTGTCTGAAACCACGGTCAACCATGGTCTCAAGTGCATCAGTGGCCAAAGTGTCACTTTTCACGCATTTCGGTTCTCTGGTCATGATCTGCGCCACTGTCGTAGTTTTAGCATCCATGCCATCTCCAACCACCTTAAATGCCAGATCCTTGGCAGTAAATATTCCAGATAAATGCTCTTCGTTATCTATTACGAGAACACAGTCTGCCCGCTTAGCAGCCATCAATCGTGCAACTTCTTCAACAACAAAATTCTCTCTGACAGTCAGGGCTTGGGTTGGTCGTAAAGATGCAACCGTTCCATCACTTTTTGGTTGACTCTCTGCTTTTCGACCATGTCGGGTTTTTCTGGGAGATCTTTGATCTGTATCTTTATGAGAAGTCTGATCAAAATAAAGAATGCAAGGTTGAACATTGCATTGGAGAGGAGCAGACGTAGGATTAACAATTAGATATAGGCCGTATGAAACATTATTTAACGCCTTATAAAGAATATCATCTCAAACTTGGTAGCTATCAGAAAAGCTTACATAAGAGATACCCTCTCGAGAATTATCCCGGCTCATAGCCGGTGATATTACTATACTTGACCTCGACGCTTGTTTTTTAGATCGATATGACATTTTTACCCCGCTGCTATATTTTATTATTTAAGAAAAAAGAAAGTAGGTAATGTATTATAACAAAAAACGAGGTATGGGGGGAAACGATGATACTCAAACTTAAACAATGGACTTGCCCTCTGGTAAATGATTATTACTAGTTTTGCCTTATTGGGACTTCTGTGCAATGCAAACAAATTCAACGCCCAACGTGGAGTTTTCTGAAACAAATATTAATATAAACAAATATAAGGTTCGAATAACATTTATCCTCACAGCGCTCGCTGATGGCAGAAAATAGATCTGAATTAGGTAGATTAATATAAGCCGCAATTACAACGCAGTTCTTTTCGGTTCCTCTCCTAAACAGTATTAATTTTAGCTAACTGTTTATCGGACATCTACGCACAATTTTAACCAATAGCATTAAACTAGATGGGCTAAAAAAAAGGGATAGGAAATCAGTTCTGAATAACTGATTATGATAGATAAATAATAATATGGTGACGTGACTTAACGCAGACAATTGCAGTCGTATCATAGAATTATACACAGTGAAGTCCGCTTTAACGAACGTCCACTTTAACGAAGACTAATTAAATATTCGCTTTAGCGAACTGTGGTCAAAATCAATCATATTTAATTCCGTTCGGTTTAACGAATTTTACTAATAAACGTTCAGAATAACGAAGTTTTAGGATTTTTTTCTAATGGAACGGACCCCTTCGTTAAAGCGTACTTCACTGTGTACTGGAAAACTCTATAGTTCCAAATTATTATATTTATTATATATTATTACGGTGTATATGAGCATTAAGTTTGCCCTCTATGCGTTCATGACATGCATCTGCCATTTGAATATACTCTATAATGTACAATTAATGTATAAAAAATACCAAGGTAGACCAATCCCTTCTATCATCCATATCAACTGTTTGTCACAGAAAATTGCGAACTTTCCCCACGATGTTTCTCAATTCCTCCCGTCAGTAACTTATTGGAATCCTGATACATAATCTTGTACGTTCCCGCAGCTGTCTCTGGCTCAATCTCCCAAGTAACCATTGCCTTACTGTTATCCAGTCAGCTATACCGCGTACTCCAATCACCATCAATTCTCACATTCACCCACTGCCCGCTACTCTCATCCAGCTTTTGTATATACATGAAATTATCATCTCGAAAATGGTCGTTCCTCGGATTCCCAGTGACAAATTGAATAGAAAGCATCGACATCCTGAAGAATATCACCAAACTTTTTGCCAATGGGCGGGACGTCAACAATGACACCCGGTAACAAAGTTAGCGCTTTAGGTCCGGTGGTGGATCAATAAGAGCATTATGGCCGTAGATTGTGGAAGCACCTTCGTACCGTTGAACAGCGTATTCTTCAAAGTGGTTACATAGTGGGTATATTCGTTTGCTGTTTGTAGTGTATGGTTGTGAGTACACATATAGTGGGTGGCGCAAGCATGGAATAGTCTACAAAATGTATTCCTTACCAGGGCCAGAAAGCACAACGATACCATCCTCTCCAATGACCCCGTTTGCGACAAGTGTCGCTTTTACTGCATTACGAAGTCGTCGTCCAGCCATAGTGGTAAACTCTCCGGGCACAGCAAGAATAACAAAGTTTCCTATTTTG
>CAJVPJ010000248.1:0-32145 GCA_910592205.1 Paraglomus occultum | reverse complement strand
CCAAATACTGTAACTCGAGTGTTCCCTAATTTCATGTTGTCAATCACAATCCCATGTGATACATCACCTTGTTTTGTTTTGGAGTACCTGTGACGAATACATTCAAAAATACAAACAATTCAAAAACGTGATATTCATTAAAGTTGTGTTTTATTCCTGTCCCTCTGTCAATACATAAGAGCTGCGAACGGCAATCGCTAGAAATAATAATAGACAAGTCATCATTTGTTGTACCAAATGACACAACAAGGTGACTTACGCTACCAACTACCAACTCCGCAAGACAGTCAGTTATTGGCTGATATCGGCCAAGCAATAGCGAAACGGACACAAACTGATGAGAACCCAGATCGGTACTCCGGAGGGACGTACGCCCAAGAAGACTTTGACATCTCTGGACATGTGGAAACGGCGAATATGGATAATGCAGCGAATGACAATCAACAACAAGCTCTCACAGAAGCAATGACACCACTTAATATCCTATCTCAACAACTAGGCATCCAGGAGTCTCAGTCCGACTTGCATAATCTGCGCTCTATGGTTCCCGAATCACTCGGACAAAAGACTGCTGAAGAATCAAACAACAATTCAACGTCGAATACGGCTTATGTCACGCTTCGAGATGTTGAACGTGAGAGCGGGTCACGCGACTTTGAAACTAGTTCGCCCTTTGAACGTGAGGCTATTCAAGTGGTGGTCGACAATGTATCGTTGCATGCCAATAGTACTGCGGAACTAGCAAATAATAACCATTCAACGTCTGATGGAAACGTTATCAATGATGGACAGCAGCAAGAGCTCCCTGAACTCGGAGGTGATGAAAAGACGACGGAATCACAAATTTCGGTAATGATTTTAAAAATTATATAATTTACAATAGATATACATAGATTCGGTATAGTCCTGTTATAGTATGGGTATATCGCACAGTGCATTATATAGTATAGTATTAGCGTGTGTAATAGTCGATCAGTGCGTTGCATTTACGTTATGTGATGGTCTTTAGATTAGTAAATCTCTCCAAATGCAGGGTCACTACTATCAACGGATGGCAGACGCTTTTGCGAACATAGAATTTGTTAGATTGGAGCCAGGCAGCGATGATGACAAACCTGTATCAGCACGGCTTAGAAAAAGGGAAAGGTTAGCATCGTATTCCGAGTACTGTGAAATAATGGTAAATAATCGTATTAACATTTGATATTTGATAACAGTTATCCACAGTATCGCGAAGTATTATACTCGACACGTAGGCACAAAGGAAAAAGAAAAAAGACAGGAAGAAGCCGGAGTACAAGTGTCGCAAGCATGGACTCACGCGGAGAATCGAATATTTCAACAAACAATCCTTCACAAAGAAGTCGTAGCGCGAGTGTTGAAAGCACGGCGTCGCGCGAAGAACCACAAATTTCAATTCCCAAGCGTCGTCCTCGCAGAGGCCGCAGTACGAGTGCATTATCACGTGAATTAATAATATCATCACCAAGGCGTCGTCTGCGAAGAAGTCGTAGCGTCAACGTTGTATCACGTGGAAGTTCAACACCAAAGCGTCGTGCTCGTAGAAGTCGTAGTGTCAACGTTGTATCGCGTGAAGTTTCAACTCCAAAGCGTCGAGGTCGCAGCGTCAACGTATCACGTGAAGTTTCAACACCAAAAAGTCTCAAGCGTCGTCTGCCAAGAAATCGTAGTAATAGCGCTGCAAGCACTTCTAGGATTGTTAAACGTCCACGAGGATCTACGTCGATTCGTGGGAAGCGTAGGGCGCGTGCTAATAAAAGATCAACAGAACTGACGTCTCTGGAAGAACAGGTGGAAGAAGGGACTGCTTCTAGGGAAGATACAATTGACGAAGATTCACATGACATTAATGACAGATCTGCTCCTGAAACAATAGAAGAACAATCTGATGGACGAAATAGCCTTCAAGAAGATGATACTGATGGTGAAAGTGGTAGTATTGAATTGAAATCGGCACGCAGTTCACGTGGTAGATTAAGAGGTGCTCGGCGTGGTCGAGGTGGTCGAAGAAGTGCGAGCACTCCTAGAGTTGCCAGACGTTCTCGAACACCGGCAACACGCGGGAGGCGCCCGCGCCGTGCCAATAGTAATAAGTTGACATCTGCAGAAGTACAGACAGAAGAAGAGGCTGTCTCCAAGGAAGATACAGTTAACGAAGACTCGCATGATGTCAATAACAAATCTGCGTCTGAAACGATGGATGAACATAGTAGCTTCCGAGACGATGACAGTGATAATGAAAATAGTAGCGTTGAACTGAAGTCAGTACGCAATCCACGTGGTAGAGTAAGAGGTGCTCGACGTGGTCGAGGAAGTCGAAGGGGTGCGAGCACTTCTGGAGTTACCCGACGTTCTCGAACATTGTCAACTCGTGGGAAGCGCGCCCTCCATGCTAATAGTAATAAGTTGATTTCTGCCGAAGAGCAGACGGAAGAAGGGACTATCTCCAAGGAAGATACAGTTGACGAAGATTCGCATGATGCTAATAACAAATCTGCGTCTGAAACGATGGAAGAACAGTCTGATGAACATAGTAGCTTCCAAGAAGATGACAGCGGTAGTGAAAGTAGTATTGAATTGATGTCGATACGCAGTCCACGTGGTAAGGGAAGACGCGGTCGAGGAAGTCGAGGGGGCCGAGGTCGGGGAAGTCGTAAAGGAGGGTCACCGGTTGGGCGAAGCTTATCTCCGAGTATATCTCCGGATGTGGTCGAATTGATTGTGGAAAATCCTATGAATCCTATAGCTCTTGATGTTGAGAGCACTTCCACAGTTGTCAGACGTTCTCGAACGTTGGTCACTACCACATCGACGCGTACATTGCGTGCTAATAATAAATCAAAAAGGCAGACAGCTTTGGAAGAGCAAGCGGAAGAAGGGGCTATTTCCAAGGACGATACGGTTGACGAAGACTCGCATGACGTTAATAGCAAATCTGCGTCTGAAACAATAGAAGAAAGACCCGATCGACAGAATCGCTTCCAACGGGATGACAGTGATAGTGAAAATAGTAGTATTGAATTGAAGTCGATACGCAGTCCACGTGGTAGGGGAAGGGGGGGAAATCGTGGCCGAGGCAATCGTAATCGAGGTAGGGGGGGCCGTACGGGAGAATTACACCTCAAACAAAGTCTGTCCCCAAGCTTACCTTCGGATGTGGTCGAACTGATTGCGGAGAATCCTACAGTTCTTGAAAACGCAGTAAAGGCCTTGGCATCCACTAATTACGATTTGCTTGGAAGTACGACTCCGATTGCTAGTCCATCGACGCCGTCAAGCGATAGAGCACGTAGTCCCAACCGATACCGAATGACACCTCGGTCGCCGACTCCATCCTTTAATTATGCCTTTGATCGTAGTGCTAGTGCTAATTCTAGTCCTACGCCGAGTGTTGGACGTAGTTCGCCGACAAGTTCGAGGACGTGGACTGACATTCATTGGAAGCAGTTGAAGATTTTGTACAGAGAGACAAGGATAGCATATATTCGATCAGGAAAAGAAGTTATTGGGAATACAGAATTTTATCAAGCGGTTGCTAACAAGTTTTGCGAGTTGGATTCGCGTAACCTCTTATTTTTACGGTAAGGTCACAATAGGGGGTAGTTTTTGTGATTATTTTGAAACAAAAGAATACGAGAATCATAATTATATTCTATATTCTGTTGACATAGGGACCTGAAAGTTCGTGTAAAGAGTATAGAACGAGCGGAATTGTCCCGTAACACCGAGCGAAGGGATAGCATGGATAGTACTATATCATATAATAGTGTTAATCTGTTTAATAGAGAATATTCTAATCTAAGGGAAGGAAGTCCCGCGGGGACACCCAAAAAACGAAAATTGAGCGAAATTGATTCGACTTCTGAGGTATGTATATCGTTCAACAAGAATGCAAAAGGCTCACGCAGTTTTGCATGTACTCACCATGCATACGTACACGCATACATTCATACATATGCATACATATTATATACATTTGTATAGACGCAGAATGCCGAAGACGAAGATCAACACAAACGAAAAAAGGTATACGAAACTCCAACGCGGCTGTCTAGCTTTATTAGTAAATGGTTTGGAGATCGGTGGACGTCTCCAAGCGGTAGTCAAGTGCATTCACCTGTTATCGGCGAAGATGAGAATGAAGTAAACACGTCGGAACTGACACAATCACCTACCCCGAGTAAGAATCCTAAAGACTAAACAGCAAATATATAGCTCATCATAATCAGGAATTTTGGCGGCAATACCATTATCACATAACTTTTTGCAATTTCCCAACTTGTAACGTATCCCCTGCTTGATGATTACCCCATGTATTTTGCCTTGGGTATTCATTCAAGTTCTATTGTAAATTATATAAATACATTTTCGCAGCCTTATCATACATATTCTCTTTGAGCAAATATAGTTTTGTCTTCTGCAGTTAACTTCTTTATTCATTGCATACGAGAAAGTCTTTTTTATTACTTTTCCGGGGGTTTTTTTGGGACTGTACATATGATTATTACCCAATAGAAAGTTCGAAATAAATAAAACGTCACTCTTCACTTGACCTGGCTTGTACGTGCGACGAAGAATTTGACTAGTTTGTCATATTAATGGTACACACAACTAAGCGTCACCTACGATTATCACGCCGATAGTATAGTTTGATCGATAACGCCCTTGCCTTATTATTCCTAGCAATAACGAATTCTCCTGTCAATATTTATATTAAATCCTTCACCTACTAAATTCTAATATGAAAAACGTTGAAAGCGACATTATCCCCGGACTGCTCGCACGCGCTACTCCTAGCATACAACTGGATAGTGATAGCGACGTGGACGCAGTCGAAGAGACGGGTGTTGATAGATCTTACGTAGGCATTAACTTTGAGCCACCCCTCCCTGTCATTCCTGTGACAACAGCAAACGAAGAGACTACTACGGCAGACTGCCCCAGAATTTTCAAAACACACGACGAAATATCACAGATGAATTTCCAAAGTCTAGAGAAGGTTGCTTCGCAAATGTGGGTGAACCGTGTAGATGTACCAGTAGATTGGGCTGATAAAGACCAGTTCACCGGAAAAGACGCACCGAAAGCCATTATGAATCCTCGATATTCCGCGACATGGGATCAAAATAGCATGAACAATGACGATAACGAAGAAGGCCCAAGTGCACGGTATGATAACGATCGCAATCGTCCTCGCAGACACTTGGCCTACAGGCAACATACATATCCTCCTCCCGGCGAAGGAAATTCTTTTAACCAAAACAGCAATCGCGACAGAAATTACGCTAAACAGCCATATGGATATCATCGGATGAATTATAATGAAAACAATCAAAACCGTCGAAGAATGAATTCATATCCGCGAGACACGCAACAGTCACGAAGACAAAAAGACAGAAAATTTGAGAACAGCAGGTCTCCTCCACGTCAACCAGGAAATCAACGTCCCTTCAGATGGAATCATCAAGACAATCGATCGTTCACTGGACGGGTACATGTCTTTAGCGAAATTTACATGTCCGATCCGCCCATGAACGATGAAAATCTGGGACGTTCATCACGAATACAATCAAGTGTACGCATTTATACAGATGTGACGTCGGGTCGCGAAAATGATTTACTTTGGCGCGATGTCGATGACCCTACTATACATGATACTGAAGAAAGTGTTATACAAGAAATTAGACGCAGGATGGGAGAAGAGCGCGATGCAATCAAAAGTACCAGAAAACAAAAATCAGTACAGTCGCACCACAACGGAAAATCAAAAGAAACCGCTCTGGCCAATCTACGCGCTGTTCGTCGCAGAGATCCCCGTGATTGGCTTACTGTACTGCATTCTCAAAGAATTAATTTATTCTCATCTCAGTCCCTTTCGTCGTTTTCCCATTATGCGATGGAATTGACGATAGAAATGCTTGCTTCACCACATGTGTCGAATACAAACGGAATGTTTCGTGACATCGTTGTAATATTAACAGATCAACCGCCGTTTTTTGTTAAAACTATTAGATACCTGTTGGAACACGTTCAGTCGTTCGAGTTGTTTATGCCAATATTGCGTCTTTTTGACGCTATTTGTCAACTAATACCAAAGTATTCCACAGTCGTGCCGGTGACAGAGATGGAAATGATTCTAAAAAGATCGAAATGGGCAATAAGTGAAGAAGAATGGCGCGAGATTTCGGCATTTTTTGGCAGGATTGACGGTCTTCATAGGACAGTCGACCAACCAGCAGTAGATCAGAACTTACGTGATGGCAAACGCAGGACTGCCAACAATGAACCGCATACTACCCCTATTAGAAAACCCGTTATACCCGATGTTGCAGAACTCTTCGACATTGCTTCTCTTTGCAATAAGGATAATGTTTTTCGCGCCAACCGTTTTCGAAGCCTGGATCCTAGAAAGTTCATCGCTTACAAGGATGCGTATTATTCTCTACTTTGCAAAGAACTCCTTGAACCACTTCAAAAGTCGCTTTTAACATGGATCAATTACGAAATACGTGCATCTTCTTCGCCAAGTTGTTCACCATTATCGGAACATGTCTTTTATGATAATGTACGGGTCGTCAATACTTACATGGAGAGGTCATACCAGCCGTTGGTACGCGTGACATTTAAACCATGTCGTGATATTGATTGGGATCTCGGGCAACATCTCATTTATGGTACATTCGTTATATTATTCAAAATCTCATCTCTTGATGATGGGAATGATGAATATCTGGAAATAGATCCATCCAGTCTGATATGGGCTGTCGTTAAAGACTTTGATATTAGGGATTTAAAAAATGCAAAGACTGCTGGCAGTTTCGTCGGATTAAGTTTTGAGCCCAAGGAATTCGACAAACTCGACATTCAGAGTACGTACATAATGGTTGAATCTACAATACATTATCCTACCATTAATTCCTTGTTAGAATGGTTGAAATCTCCCGAATGCTCCCTTGAGAAGAAACCAATGATATCTAAACTGTTTGGGACGGAAATGGACAATGGTCCACCCTCATATCTTTATAGGAGGAAGTTGGATTTTTCTTCTATCATGAGACATGAACAGCGCAACACGGTTTTCTCGGCAACTTCACAATGGCCCGGTCTTGATTATGACACAGATGAAGCAATATTCAGATATGACAACTCTTTTGTTGGTGCCTTGAAAACCGTATTAAATCATCGAATTTCTATGGTTGTAACTCCGATTGGTACGTCTCGCTCGACTTTTGCATCTCGTGCGATTAATATTATGTCTCAAGCCCTTCAGAATAATAATTATCACGAACCAATATTACTTATAACCCGAACTACGCATAGCCTCGATGATATTCTGACTGAATTAAGAGAATTGGGTCAGGATTTTATTCGGCTTGCTTCGATCGATGATTGCACTGACGACGAATTGAAGAAGCGACAAATAAATAATTTGGCAAAGGAATTTCATGGTCAACATAGAGCTGAATTGCGAAACTTAAAAGCCGAACTTGAAGAATTACGGAAGTCTTTCAGGACGTACTGGAGAGATAGAACATTTGCTCTATCTGATGAAGGATTTATCAAACTTGCCCCAGCGTTTATCAGTGATCAATTTGCCGACGCACCAAAGGGGATTATTAAGGAGTGGCTCTCTGGAAAATCACAGGCCGAAGCTCGTAGAAATGCCAACGACTCTCATAAGCGTGTTCCTAATGTTAGCACGAAGAGTGGCGCAAACACAAGGGATTCAAAATCCAGTCAAGATAATAGGCCAGGTACTCGTCACAAGACAATTCACATTCCAAGTGTGAAGTGGACAATGGATAGTCATTCTTTGGCTAGCCTTGAACGTAAAGGATTGGCACGACTTTATGATTCCAGCAATTACGACTTTGATTCGGTGACATTGGAATTTGTAAATGCGGAAAGGCTTTTAGTTGAATTAGAAGAAGAAGATTCTTTATTTGTCAAGAATTGGCATAAAGAAAATGTCATACCTCAGAATTATAAACCGGAACTGCCTCAAAATCTCTATAAAACCATATCAGACATTTGGAATACTTATAGACGACGTGTTTGGGGATTGGATTACTTTCAGCGTCAAAAAATTTGGGAATGTTATCAAGGCACAATTGAACAGCATTTTGAAAAATTGATCAAACGCCTTCATGCAAGATCATATGATGCGTACAAAAAATTGGGGAGTTATAGAATAGGAAGGTGGGCCGAAGTAAGCAGATTCGCTAATGTGGTAGGAATGACAGTTGCATATGCCACATCTAGCCGTAAACTTATAGAAATGCTGTCTCCTCGTATCTGTGTAGTTGACGAAGCTTCAGAGATATCAGAGATCCAGTTGATGTCTTGCCTCACGAGTAATAACTTGGAACAGTTATTACTTATTGGGGATAATCGTCATTATCACAAGCCTTATATAAAAAGTGTGGCTGCAAAAGAACTCGGTTTAGGTAGGACGCTCTTTGAAAGACAAATCAAGGATGTTGGCCCAAAAGTTCTACTAGAACAGACACAAATACATGCTGAAATATATCAATTGATTAGCGGATTATATTCTGAACGAATAGAGAGTCCTCGACACCGAACATCCTTCCGAGGAATAGGCGAGCTCGCTGATCGACTTTGCTTTGTCTCTCATGACAACATACATTATGGATCGACAAATATTTCTGCTAATTGTAACGAGTTTGAGGCAAAATTTGTTGCTCGATTTGCAAGGTATCTTTGTCAACAAGGCTATCAACCCCAAAAGATCACTATCCTGACACCGTACGTCAGTCAAAAGAGACTAATCAGCAAAATGGTAGGCCAATACTTTATGGACGCAGGCCAGGACAATAAAAACAAGAGCAACGTTGTTCAAGTTAACTGCATTGATGAGTTTCGCAGCCAATACAATGACATTATTATTATATCTTTGGTGGCTGTCGATACAGACTATCAAAAAGAAGCGTTAAAATATATTGACATGGAAGGTCGAGCTCACTTTGCATTATCGTGCGCCAGGCATGGCTTGTTCATCTTTGGTAATGAGGAAATGATGACTGCAAGCAAAGTCTGGGAGAACGTTTTGCGTAAGTTAAAACGCAAAGGTAAGTCTTTTGAATAATACTAGTATACTGTTCATGTATGTACAAGTTGGTAACGCACTCACCTGAATTTCACTTTGCTCTCTTTTTGTTCACATAGATCGGGTTAGCGACTGCATAACGACCTCATGCAAACGACATAAGGATTTAACTTTACATATGAAATGTGCCGAAGACTTTGATAAATACGCACCAGACGGTGGATGTTCGGTAATTCATCTATTGTTTGTTTGGCTGCTACTGTTGCAAAATTACTCTGAACCAACTCGTATTCTTCTATATTAGGCTGAATGCGAGATCTGTCTCCTCTGCGGGCACGCATGTCCGCGTAAATGTCATCCTGAGGCCCACAAGGACGAACAATGGATATGTACCCGTAGGTGTTCTCGCCGACGTCCTGAAGGCTGCACCCACCAATGCCCTAACAAATGTTATGAATGTCAGCAAGAGGGATGCCCTCCGTGTATGGAAGAAATTCAAATCGAATTGAACTGTAGGCATTTATGTAGCGTCAAATGTGGGGATATCAACGGAAAAAACTCCTCCTGGGAGTGTCAGCAAATGGTTCCTTATAGGATGTCATGTGGACATTTTACTATGGTAAAATGCTATCAGACGGCCGATACAGTATTTTTGTCAACATTAGAGTGTTCACAGACAATCTTCGTTGAATCTCTTGGATGCGGGCATATCACCCAAATTCAGTGCGGCAAAACTCCTGTTTGTAGCAAACAATGTGAACGTCGACTTCCATGTGGGCATATGTGCCGTAAACGATGTGGGACCGAGCATGGGCATGAGAGACAGGATTGTGATGCGCCTTGTGCGAAAAAACTTATCTGCGGACACCATTGTGAAAATGGATGTAAAGCACCTGATCAACACACTTCAGTATGTCTGCGAGACTGTAGAAATCGGTGCATGCATGGCAGAGTTTGTCCCTACGAATGCTACAAACCATGTGTCGAATGTGTAGAAGTATGTGATTGGAAATGTCCGCATTTCGCGTGTACCAAACTTTGTCGGGAAATCTGCGATCGTCCTGCATGCGATGAACCTTGTCCTGAGACGCTTTCTTGCGGGTAAATATAATAATCTTTAATTTCATCCTGTACTTAATGAGGATTACGCTAATCGATGCAATACTGTCGATAGTCATGACTGCTCTGGTCTTTGCGGAGAAAAATGTCCCCCTTGTAAAAAATGCAATCAATCGTTGTTTTGTTCAATTACTTTAAGAGATCTTGGAGACTTTGGTGAGGACGAGCGTGTATACGTGTTGCCCGATTGTGGTTGTGGTAAGAAAGAATCAGTTGTCAATTTGTCGCTTGCTTGGTCTATCATGTCTCAATTATATTAAACTTCTTTCCTTATATTTTAGTCTTCTCGGTGGAAGCTCTCGATTTGTACTTCCAGAACCCCGCGAAGACAGGTAAGAATAATTGACGTCGATAATATCATATTATGAAATCCTATTAATAATATCATCATTGTTTGCCAGAAAATCACGTCGCTATTAAGCTGTGGGAATGTCCCAAATGTCAGGCCCCGATATTCACCGCGTCTCGATATAACCAGTATATCAAAAGTGGGATACAACTTTGGAATCAGATAAAGACACAACATTGTAAAAAACTTACTCAGCTGACAGACGAAGAACGACGGCAGGTGATCGAAGCAATGAATTCCGAGAACTCAATTGGAGAGTTTGGTATGGTGGGCGGACGTTGGTTTGTATGTCCGAAGCAACACCCTTATTATATAGGTATGTTGTCTATAATTTTTTGGATTGACCTTTTGGTACGAATAAAAGAGAGTAAGTTGCTCATGAATATTTGATTTCTGCTCGCACAGGTGATTGCGGTGGTGCTACTCAAATTTCCAAATGTCCAGAGTGTGGTGCTGTCATAGGTGGTGTCAATCATAAAATAGTGCAGAGTAATAAATTTTATGGTGAATTTGACGGATCGACACGACCAGCTTGGCCTGGACAGGATTAACATTTGAACGATGAGTGTCGAGAGTTTTTTGTAATATATATATTTGATAAGTAGAGATGCTAACTTGACCCGTTCTTTCTGCGGTTTGTTAGCAAAGTTGATGTTTTCTGATATAATTGTACATTATATAGTGAGCATAAATATCGCATTTGTTTGTACAGACGATCATATTTTCTAATTGTTAAAAACAACCCAAACAATATTAAAATATAAATGAAACTAGTAATTATTTCTGGCGAATATCAAGCGCTTGACACTAGTAGTAAAAGCGCTCTGTTTATGTGTGTGCCTCATATGACCCCTGGGTGCTCTTACACAAAAACTTCTGCCGGAATTTAACGATTCTACTGGCCTGTAACGATGCATTAACCAAAGAATAATTTTCGATCTGCCCAAGAATAACACAGTGCTAATGAGATTGAATGCTATACAAACCATACATAATAACTTCTGATCGCGTTGAGCTGGTGCAACCAGAATTTGATGGTGGTTTGTTTATTAATGTACCTAAAAAACAAGCTTTGAAAAGAAAGTAAAATATACTTAATTTCTTTATGGATGTTGTTATCGTTACAAATGACTAGTACTTGCTCAGACTCTCGACCAGAGGTTAGGAATGAGGGCAGTTCGAGGGACATGATTCATCACTCGCGTAATAGCGCGTAATAACTTCAATCGGAGCAGGGAGCTGAACGTGAAATGGTTCTCGATGCTCCGATCAAAATTTGAAATTAATGCCATAATAATAAAACGGTATCGGTATGGGAATGAATTAAATAGCAAATTGTTTATTTTCACATGGATTTATCAACTCTAGTCTACGACATGTCGAACTCAAAGGCTCTGGATTCTTTGTTATAAACACAACGTATGAACAGGAGTACTAAAGAACACTTTAAAGTTCATATAATAATAATTCGCTTTAATGATGGTTGACAAACTAATAAAATTCGGCTAGTTTAAAATTATTAAATAAGGGAGACTCAACTGTAATTGGATTATTATTATGATGAACTAAGAAGTCGAGAAATAGAAATACAAACTTTACAAGAATTAATAAAAGAGATTAATGTGTCAAGGAATTTAAACCGATTACGCGTGCCAATAACTTGGAATTTGGTAATGCTGGAATTCAGCATTAACGTTCACCCATGCTACCTAAATGCGGGACGCACCCAGCACCCGCGAGACGCACTTAATGATGGTTTGGGTGGGGTATGTATGTGAAAGAGGCTCATAATATAAACCTTAGTCGGGTGCCATAAATTGCATAATACATTATATTTTAACAATTTCAATATGCTAATTTTTTGACCCTGCGATATATTGATTTGTAACTTTTTCAACTTTTTTAATTTTACACATATAGAAATAATCACGTGTCCGTAAATTTTTGATGGGCTGGGTAGTAAATAGTCACATGAACACCCAATATGTAATACAAAACCATCGGAATGGTTCTCCGGAACATACCGTCTTTTTTTTTTACTTCTGAACGATGTCGTCAGTTTTAGAGGCTCATATAGCAATCGACGGCTTGATAACAAACAATACGGATTACATTAAATGGGTTTCTTATTCAAATATAATCAACGTCGAGTCAAGTGAAGTTGACACTATCCATTTTGCTATTTACAGACAGGCCCATAGTGATGGTAACGTTGATGAAAAGATGATAATGTTGCTATCCCTTGGAAGCGGTGGACCTTATGCACCAACATCTGTGAGCGATTTTGCCAGAACATACTCACTCGGAACAAGCAGCGATAATAATGATGCCAGTCAATTTAGACGCTATTCCGCATGGCTTAGTTACCGCAATAAACTCATACTTGGGTTTACCAAAGATGAAAAAAATCATTATTACATGATTGCTAAAAGAAGCTTTTATCATTATTATTCTTGCTACGGGTTCTGTTCTGAATGCGGATTGCTCCGATGTAGCCCTGTGTGGTGCATTTGTGGTTATAAACAATTATCCGATGGTTGGACTAGCAACAACCACCAACTCGACGACTTTATTAAGAAATCTCAACTACAGACAAACTCAGCAAATGAAGCTTACCTGGAATGGATTCCGTTTGATAGCATTGCCGATAGAGGATTTTCTGTATACTTGACTAGTATACCCGTTACTGCTTATCGTAGAATCCAATTGATTCCGCTTGAGATAAACGACAAGACGGACGATTCATACTATGACAAGGTGAACTATTCAATCACGCATCGTGTTTTGGACTTACAACATTTGACATGACATTTTATTTCCCGCTAGCTATGTGATGAGCATCCAGATATTCTCGACAAAGATGTTTGGATTACTATCGGATTTACATGCGATGCAAGCCAGCAAAAATATTACCTAATAAAAGACCGAGGCGATATTGGAATTTGTATGGCGTGTACGTATCGACTAGAGCCTAAGATAACGGCATTCTGTTATCGTTGTAAAGCACCATCACCGCCTGATTGGACGACTGGCAACAAGTCTTTGGATTCGTTCATTATGGAATCGTGGCGGAATACAACGGCAAAATACGACGCCTATCTACGATGGATTGAATACTCTCTATTGAAAAATGTACAAGAGATGACATCATTACGCCATAGATGCACACATATCGCAGATTGGTTAGAACCGGTGACAAATCAACCGGTGCGAGTGACACTTAAAAAGATCGTTGATGGACAAGATGCGCAGTCATTTGACTTTTACCAGGTAATTTCGCGTCCAAATTGCGTTTTCATGCATCTAAAAAATCGATGATTGTTGTAACGATTATATTGTTTTGTTCGCAAATAGTTAATTACAGGTTATCCCCAAATATTGATTCCAGATAATATTTGGGTTACTGGCATTACCCAAAAGCCATCCACTAATGAGTATTATTTAGTGTTTTATTACGAAATGCGTGCAATATTGAACAGGCTTATACATATTGGAGGCGCTGTTGTGTGTATGCCGTATACTGACTTTGATGAAATTAAGGAAATTGGATCTGGCGGTTATGGAACAGTCTATACTGCCAAGTATAGAAACAATCCAGTAAGAGATATCCCGGAACTTGTCGTTCTTAAATGCTTTAAGAACTTTGATGAGGCATCGGAATTATTTATTTCCGAGGTAAGACATCTTGGATATTATTAATCAAAGTGACGTTTAATATGAATTCTATCTACTTTTTATTTAACAGTTTAGAAATCATGCGAAATGCTCAGATCAAGGATTCCTTGAAATTTATGGATTCACACAAAACCCAGCAACGGAAGAATATATTGTTGTTATGCAGTATGCTAATGATGGTAGTCTTTTGTCTTTTTTGGATCGAAATATTAACAACATGACGTGGAGGATGAAGTATGAGTGTTTGCTTGATATAGCATTTCATCTGAGTAAAATTCATCTCACAGAATTGGTGCACTGCGATCTTCATGGGGGGAATATAGTCTTGCAGGATATAGAAGGAAATTCTCATACGAGCCATCCACTTATATGCGATCTTGGCCTTTCGCGATCGGTAAAGTCCTGTAGGTCTAGTTCAGCCATTCAAGGCGTTTTACCCTTTATCGCGCCGGAAGTCTTTCATACCCGCAAGTTTACAAAGAAATCGGATATATATTCTTTTGGTATGATTATGTATTTGATGGCCAATGGTGAACCACCTTTCCGAGACAGAGAGTTTGACGAAGATTTAGTACGCGACATTATGAATGGACTGCGGCCGACAATGCCTGATTCAGCACCAGAGAAATACAAGAAGCTTGCCGAGATGTACTGTGATGCTGATCCTGACAAGCGTCCACATTTATGGATGATAAACGAGCTCGCGGTCGAAGCATTAGATGACAAGTCTGACGTATGGAAGGCAATTTACCATAAAGATGTAAAGCCCTTGTCACGTCTCGAGAAGGAAAACAAATATTCTAGCAAAATTCTGCCAACAGAAAATTTGCCTGAACCGCGACGACGATATTAAGTCAATCTGTAAATACTATCCAAACTGTTGAATGTAAGCTGATTATATACTTATTTATAGTTGGGAACAAGTACTACATTAACATATACAGTTTTGGCGTTCATAAATTAAATTGTATCAGTATTGGATTAAAAGTTTTGGAATAGTTCCTACAAATTAATTACGTTCGAGCGGTGTTAATGTGTGCTATTTTAAGAAAATTCACGGGACATGAGACTATTAGAGCACCCCGCTCTGCAATACGATATCAGCGTTGGTAGGAAATATTACTGACGTTAAATGAGTAAAATATAAAGTAAAGACATGGTCAGCCTTGCCCCGTATTCAAGTATTCTAATGCTAAACGACTAATAAATCAAATGGAGTTTATATTTGTGCCCTTCTCCCTCTACGCAATAGACTTGATAGTACCGCGTGCTTCGTTTATTAACTCTTACACGATACTAGTAATTTATTATTCGAACATAATGCAATTGCATGTATGAGAGTAGTCGTCTTACTGACTGTTTGCGCGCGTGACAGCCTTGCAAGACAAGCGACCAACAGGTATTATTAAGAGTAGGCCATCATGGTTGTCAAAACAATCGCGTTTTTTCTAATCTTCTTGGTCGAGAAACTATGTCAGTTTCTAGGCCTAAAGTCTGTGAATACAATTGTCTCCTGAAATACATTTATCCCATTGACTTTCCCAGTACACTACTGTATTCGTACTACAATGTCACTAATACATTCACGCAAAGAATTTCCATTGATATATGGAAACTGGAAATGGTGAACAAAAGTAATTGATGTATGCCTCACTAGACTTGGCAATTAGTTGGTATGAGAATCTACGATTTCCTCTTGGCATCAACTCATCTTGCAACAATTTTTTCGGATAAACTTTACTGGCACATCGGAACGATGACAAATTATGTTGTTCCACATTTCATGATCGTAAGAACTAATGATACCATACATTTCAAAGACATGTGTCTCTTTGTAGAACAAAAGGCTTTTCTAACGTTTAGAGATTATGCCGCAGCCGAAACAAAATCGGAAAGGCTCTGTCTGATTTACAATACCAAGTTCTAAACTGGTAATCGATATTGACTCTAGACGTAGAATTTGACTTGTCAGCATGCATAACACTTAATACTGTCAATAAATGTATGTCATTAGACTTATCACAAGTCAGATTTCGTCAATCGGTATTATTGTTATATTTAGAGCGGCTCAAGTCTCGTATTAAAACACATTAATATTAGTATTAATATCGGCGTAATAATTAAGGTGTGATCGTCAAGGCTGTATGCAAGGGATCTGCTGATCTCTAGCGTAATTGTAATTTTGAGGGGGAGAAAAGATTCAAAATCACTGGCATTCGATTGTTTCAATGGATAAACGTATTATGCGACATAACAACAATATGGTTTAAGATTTGCATCTAGTGTCACGTGTGTTTACTTTTCATCGTTACTCCAATTACCAAAAGAAAAGCTTTTTGAGAAAGAGCGGACTACTCTTGCGTAAATAAATAAATAAATAAATAAATAAATAAATGTGTGCGTGCGCGTGTTGGTCAATTGGCTTTTTAGTCTCAGGCGAATGACGCATCTGGGCATTATAATATTACTGGCATTATAATACGAACACTTGTTGCGGAATTATCAAAATTTAATGGATTATAGCAAAAATGGTTAGTGTAAATTTTGGCGTTTGTTTGCTTTTGCTTATGTTCTCAAAAAAGTGTATGCAAATTGCCTTCATTATTCACAAGGTTCTATACGCTGATAGGATTATCGATTCTGTGCGTGTATGACAACGTGAAACTTTTTCTGAAACAAAAACAGACCAATCAATGTTTATTAATCACGCTTTAAAACCTGTAGAAATAAATATACGCTATTCTTATAACCAGTCACAAACCAGCACTATCTGCTATTGATGAATACGTGGATGGTTATTGTAATAACATGCTGCGCGTAATTAATAGTATAAACGTCATAAAAGCAGCGGACTTGCAATTGTTTGTTTACCGCTACCGTTTACTTGTTGACTAATCCAATAAAATCATCAGAAATACAATTCACTCTCGTATTAACCGATATACGTATTCGATTGTCGTCATCTGGATCCATACAACTCGATTGTCTGTTTCCACTGTTGAAAAGACACGTCCCATTGTTTGATACGTTTATGCTCGCAAACTCCGATGTGTGTATTACATTTGGCGTAAACTGCGCGTTTGTGTAACGCGACATCAACAATAAGGAATAATATTAATATATCCAATCTGTTTATCGATTTATCCATCAACCCCGCCCCATTTCGTATCCCTCACACACACACACTTCGAGTAATATTAAGGATATTAACATCTATAGAATAATTACGAGCACTAGGTTGCCGCCATTTCTAAGTATACCGAACACTGCACATTAGCCATTTGATATCCGCTCCTTCACTTTCTCTCCTCCTCTATCTTCTCCCTCCACTCCCTTTCCTTGTATATTACGCCCTATAATGTCTCCGTCCCAAAACCAAAAGCGCAACCGCAGTAACCATGCACCTTATCTCTCTCCGACCGAACCCTCGCCTCACCCATACTCTCCCGAAGATCTCCTCTTACATCTAACACATTCGACTTCCCCAGACACCGTCGTAGAGACGACTGAAACTTACGATGCCAGCTCTTACGAATCAGACGAAGGTTATTACAACGCAACTCAAACCGAAACCAGTCAATCAGACGATGACGAGGACGTTGATATGATAGATTCGAGCCTTGCCGAGACAGATCCTACGACAAAAGCATTAAAGAACGAATTAAATGGTGTCAGAAGCAAAATAACCCAAATTGAGACAAGAATTGCTACGTTAGAACACTGGTGAGTGAGTCGGGCAATAACGCATGAGAGAAATACGTTGTGATGAAATTCGTAATTGCCGTCAAACTATGTCAATTATGACGAGCAGTAGAAACTCTTGAAAGTGTATCTCGTAATTTTAACCCATTTTTGTGCTCTTGTTTTCCACGGTTTTGGTACCTCCCTCCACCTATTCGATCTGTGATATAGTATGTTTGCGGTACGAGAGAGAGAGATAAATAAAGAATATGAAGCCATAGAAGCAGGCCATCATCCTAAATTTGAAGCTATTCATACGGCTCTGCTTGCTCAAAGAGACAAGCGATTACATTTGGCCAACGCCTGGCTCAGGTATGGCAAGGAGCGAGCAAAGAATGTACAGGAGGGGATGGTTAAGCAAGCGTCTGATGACTTCAAGGTGAGGGGAGAAGAAAACCATTGAAGGGAAAACCGAAAAAATTAAAACACGATCATGGAATTTTGCGCGATTTGCGATTGAATGGTGTATCTTTGGGTCTTGGGGCTAAAAAGTTGGCATATTTTACACGCGAATGAAAATTTACGTTTAGCTAACGAATATCATAACCCGTTTTTCACTTAGTGGCAACTGAAACATTTGAAACTGAGTATGATTCAAGATAGGAAAGACAAGATACAGAAGCTCAAAGCAGAGTACAGTGCTTGTAAGTCTCTCAATTCGTTGGTTGTACAATATGGATCGAGAGTAGAAACAAACGATATGTTTTATTGTTGGATTTGAATCCATGTTGCTTAGTATACGTTCTATATCGCTATCGTTTGATCAAGCATTGCACATTTGCATCTACTTACAGTGACTAACTTGGGAACCCATTCCATGTTCTTTCACCATTTAGTGTTGAAAAATCCTACGAAATACGCACCGAAAAACCTCAAATATCCCAAGATGGGAACGTTCCCGCGAATGGGCGTATTTAATGATAATTCACGAGTAATAGAATCACGCTCAAAGACTAATCGCCTGGCCGCGCATGTTAGGAGACCGGTTAACAAGAGCTGGATAATAAATGCCTGGCTTGGATCAGATTCGGACTCGGGAGAAGCAATGGATGGAGAGAATAATGCAAGAGGTCCTATAATGTCTGGTAGAATGCCCGTTGAGCGTCCGGTAGTCAACCATTGTCCGAGATCGTTTACCATGGATGAATACCTTCGGAGAAGGTGTTCGGATTAATAAGCGATTGTTGGCATAATAATTAATATGGATTATGAGAGACATGGCTATTAATGTATGTAGAACTTGTAGGGTTGGTAGTTTGAAATTATAGAATGGGTTTTGAGCGAGTTTTTTTACATTTTTGCTGAAAAAAGAAAGAAAATTTTTGTCTGAGTGGATTCGTCATGTCGATGGAAAGTAATTTTTAGGTCAGATGATTATTTGTATTTACCAAAACGATTAACGGTGTTCAAACCATTTACGCTAGTCTTGTTTTCTTCCTTTTTTTCTTTCCACCTTTTTTGAGTAGAGATGAATGTTTATTTGATTGATTGTTCGAATAGTCGGTAAGATTCTTGGTGAGATTATCTTGTGCTTCTTGGCAATTGATTAGTATTTCTTCAATTACTGTTTGTTGATTCTGCCGCGTTTGTCGTGGCTTTTGTACAGAAATGCTTACAGTTTGAGATTATCTCTCGCTGTTGATTGAGAATGAAAGTTATTTATTCTCCTGTATTATATATTATACATTGTAAAAGAACAAAAATACAAGACCATTCGAATTTTAAACGTACATGATTGCGCGTGTCGTTCATTCGACTGGTATGCAACAAGTGTTTTGTTCGTGTGCGCGTATTAACGTGTGGGTTTTAGCGATCCCTAGCTTTATCTAGTATTGCCCTTTTACTCTTTCCTTTCCTTGCGTTTCTTTCTCTTTTCATCAACACTGCTGCACCTGTCCTTATTTAAAAGAGTCACATATTTTCTCTTTCTCAATTCTTGTCCTCCTCCATTTATTATGCCATGCTGTATTGTACCAACACCAAGTGATTTCAAGATCGTGGAAGCAATCATTGACTTGGTAAAATATCCATAAAATTGTTGATACATGTGATGATAAAGTCTGTCTATTGTATTTGGAGAATATTTCCAATCAAGTCCATTGAATTCGCAACCGTAAAGAATAAGAGGAAGCTCGCTTGCCATCTCGTATGCAGGACGTGAAGGAATAGTGGAAATATCGAAAAGAGATTGTATAATCGAGGGCGACTCCAATTCCTGCCCTATGAGAAACAGAATGCCCATCATGCACCTCACTTGATGCCACAAAAAGGCAGTACCTCTGACTTCAAAGACGTAAAACTCGTCGACGTCACTATACGGCGGCGACACACGGTCACCACCACAACCGGCATCCGAATCACACTCGCTAGCCTTTGATATCTTTGCATCGAGAATTGTCCGTTCATAATTGGTGACATCCTGGCTAGAGTTTATCTTGCAAAAATTTCTGAAATCATGCGTGCCTATGAACTGTTTGCAGGCCGACTGCATCAGTTCAATGTTCAAGGCCGATTTCAGAAAAAAGTATCTGTACCGTCGTCCGCGACAAGAGAATCTCGCCGAAAACGATTCGGGGACGGATGTCCATGCGAGTATTCTGATATCCGCTGGTAGCAATCTGTTTAGAATATCGACGTACGGTATTTCTTCTTTGGGCTGATTTTTATCTTTAATCTTGACATACTCGTTTTTATAATCATTTCCATCACTTTCAACGTTCTCTTCTACAATGTCTTTATCCTCGATTTTATCAGCAGGCATATTAGATCGTACTTTCAATGCGATAACCTGTCCCAACCCGCTCACTCCTTTATCCGTCCTGCCACAACGAGAGAATTTGCAGGACGACGGATCAGTAATGAGTTTGGCTGTCAGGAGCGCTTTGAATATCTGTCCTTCTACCGTCGGACATGTTTCCTCGTCTGCCTGAACTGCGAAACCGTGATAATTCCATCCGAGATAAGCTACCTTGAGTGCAATATATTTCTGTGAATATTTAGACATGTCGAATTGTCTGTTACGTTTTGTCTTTTTGGAATCGGTTGTTGATATGGAAGAGCAAACACTTGCACTATCATTCGACTCGTGTTTTTTTGTCGCATTTGGTAATTGACTGTCTTCATACTCGAGTAACTTTAGTATCAATTCTTCCCTGCTCCATAAATCATACTTTGCGGCGCGAGACATTGTTGTATATCTGTTCAGTGTTGTGTTGAAAATTCTGCGGGCATACGTACTAGTTCTATAAAACTTCATTCTGGTTGCACACACAAAAATTTTGGTTGAAGTAAATATATTGTATCACGTGACTGGAGTTCTAGCCTCGCCGTAATCTTGACACCAGCCACCGTCTCTTCATAGATATGTGTTTAAAAAGAAGAAATTCTCTTAATTTACATATTAGTCAAACCAAGATTCCGACCAATCTGAAAGCCGGTTACGATGGCAACACTTTTAATGGTGTTCTTGAATTTGCGCGACGGGTGGTGCAATAACAGATGTTGTCATCGACTGGACGATCATTCTTTTGCCAAGCGCCAATCACTAAGACGATTACCGCATCTCCTTGGTAAACCGCTACCAACACTCAACTCTGCAACCCCTTGTTGTTTGTCGTTGAAGAGTTTGCATTCAACGTTAGAAGAAGTCTGCCGTAGAGAATTCGCAAAATTGTAACAAATATTTCAATAGTAGGAAAGTCCAGCCGCAAGAAAATTTACGAGTGTAAAATTAGAGCAATTCAATATCAATTACCAATTGTACAAGACATTACGTTTCTAAAGCAAAGTTTGCGTAACATAAAACATCGAGCAACAATAATCGCTAGAAATAAGTTTTACGCGGTTGACTTGTTTCATTTTTATTGAAAACGTACATAAATAATTGTCAAAAACTACTCCTTGTGTACGCGCCTTTTTAGTTTAATAGGATGTAAATTTACTCGGTAGCCAGAAATTAACAGTCCGAGCGATTTAATTAACTTTGTATTCCATCCTTTGTGTTAATTCTATTTACAAATAACGCAAAAACGTATAAATATGTTCGAACCAGTTATCTACAAAGTAGGTTACAGCAGAAAAATATAAGCCAACCTTGAAAGTTTAGTTAAATTTAGTATAGAACGTTGTTCAACCATTTGACATAAATCAATGTTTCCCCATCAACCAGCCGTCGATAAATTTAACTGTGGTGACTTGCCATAATCACAGTAGTTTGTGCGGGTTATTCAATAAGTCTAAAATAAAGTTTAATTAGACTATTTGCTGTAAAGGAGGTAACATTGACGATACACTTTTTTATAATTGTTACTTTTAAATATGTTATACAAAAAATGGCGTTACAGTGTTATCATAATTATACGACGACGAATTACATGTCAATAGCTTACTGATATTTATGTGGCTCTGCGCAACACAACTCATCATCGACTTGGATAACCCCATTTTGCTGCGTCAATCACGAACCAGGAGTTTACCAAGGATAGATCGATTCTGGAAATATGTGGTAAAAACCTCAATTTACAACTCTTTAGTGCGAGTCGATAAAAATCATTAAAAGCACAAAGTAAAAAGCATCTAATTTCGATAATTTTCGTGTACAACTTTTTGTATTTTTGCGCGCATGCTAGTAATTAGGAAAACGCTAAGTACCCTACCCTTACTACAACTATCTCCCTATACTTTCTAACTCTTATTGTTTTTAGAATCTTATTTAATTCGCGAGAAACATTATAGTTTAGATTATTGCTACTAAACAATTTTATCGATATCTTGCAGGTCGAATAAAAATTTGCGACTCGATACTGACGAAGATGATGTAAACTATTACGTTAATCACCTTTTCCCAGTTAATAAACTTGACAGGAAAACGACGCTTTGAAGCTTATTCAACTGGAAAATTAACAGAAAGTACGAGAACCCCATTGTTTTTAACAATTCCCTTATTTCTACGCTGTCTTCATTCAGATTGCGAATCTCATCGGTATCATCGTACACCGTGTCTTTGACCTCTTATTTTATTTCTTTTCTACTTGCTGTTGTATTAGTGACAATTGGTTGATGAGATCTTGCATTAATTGTCAATATTGTAATCAGCATAAGCGTATTCAACCAGTTATTGACACCGCGTCACTTGAACGAAGACTGTGTATAAAAAAATCGAGACTCTAATGCGAAATAATGATTGTTGAATTACACTCCGCAAGTAAACGTAATCAAGTTTATTAAAACAACTTATTGCACGATCGAAAACCGTAATTAAACATCGGGACAGTGTCAAAGATTCGGGAATTATTCGGAAGAGATAGGTGAAATAAAGTCGAAATATTAAGAGGTGAAATTTTTACGTGACAACCTACAATAAAAAAAGCGATAAAAAGACCTTTTATTATATCAATTATTATTAAGACACATGTAATTCTGTAAATTTCGAATATTTTTCGTGTACAATATTCAGACATACAAGGAACGATCAACCGGTCCTACCTGTAACCCCCAGGTTTTGTGCAGGGACGTGACTTTTGTGTAAAAGCGTGAAATGCATTAATATCGATAACAATTTCGATATACTGTATAAGACGACGAAGTATCATATCGCGTGAGTGTCAAAGAGTATCATTATAGTCTAAACATAGAACAAGTTTATACCAAGTATTTAATCGTGTGATTGTTCGCTATAAACATATAAATACAAAGTGTGTGAAACATAAAAAATCGCTCAATTCCGAAATTTCGCACGATTATTGATTTTAACTGGCGACAGAGGTAATACAAAAGTCATGCTCCTGCAACAAAACTAACAAAACTCGAGGGTTTGGCCGATCAAAAAATTTGGTTTGACAAATTTTATTATGAAAAGAATATCATTTCTACGTCAAGTGAAGACAAGAAGTAATATTAATAACATTCTTGGTAAAATCTCGCAAGTAAATTAAATCAAAGATATATAACCATTTGTGCATGTCAATCATTCGAGCTAATGTCTCATTACATCTGGTAGTCAATTCACGGCAAAAAGCACTTTCATCTTTGTTGACAAGAAGTTATGTCAGCGTATCTTCGAATGAAGCCACCAACAAAAAAGGGTATGGTATTCCAACTGACAAGTGTTGAATTCAAGAACTATTACAGTATGATCCAACCTCTGATGTTCTTCTCCCACAGCATTGTTTGGATTTCTTAGTTTAGGAACACTATAATGCATATTCTAGTTTTGTCTGATTGACGGGAAACCACAATTTACACGACAGTTTTTTTCTGATACACTCACCAGGCCGACTGCAGTATTGCTGATGAACTTGGGTGGTCCAGAGACACTCGACGGTGTCCAAGACTTTTTAACAAGGCTGTTCTCGGATCCGGATCTTATTCCGCTTCCTTTCCAGAAAAGCGTTGCTCCGATAATAGCCAAGAGACGTACACCTCGTATTCAGGATCAATACGCCAAAATAGGGGGAGGATCACCAATCAAGACTTGGACTGAATTACAAGGAAAAGGAATGGTTCGATTGCTTGACAAGCTTAGCCCTGAGACTGGTAAATAAGATTAGTAAAAATAAGACAATGCTAGCACTAAATGATAATCTGTTTGCGCTAATTTAATTTTTTGGCTGTATTGTTGCATGTTGAAGCTCCACACAAGGCTTATATAGCCTTTCGATACGCACCGCCGTTGACAGAAGATGCAATAAACCAAATGAAAGAAGACGGTGTCACGCGCGCGGTAGCCTTTACCCAATATCCACAGTATTCTTGCTCTACGACAGGCAGTAGTCTTAACGAATTATGGCGACGACTGCAAGATTTGGACCCTCACGGTTCCGTCAAATGGAGTGTTATCGATCGATGGCCAACACACACGGGTTTAATTGAGGTCCCTTTGAAATGTGTAGATTTTTCATAAGTTGTGTTCAGGCGCGCGCGTGTTTTTTTTTTAACCATAAAATTCGTGAATTTACTTAGGCGTTTGCTAGACACATTGAATCTGCTCTATCCACCTATCCTGCGGAATCTCGCTCAAATGTAATTTTGTTGTTCTCGGCTCATTCTCTCCCAATGGTCGTGGTAAACCGAGGAGATCCGTACACTGCCGAAGTAGCGGCTACAGTTTATCGCGTGATGGAGCGTTTGAAATTCTCAAATCCGTATCGACTAGTCTGGCAATCGCAAGTAGGCCCACAGCCGTGGATGGGGCCAAAGACAGACGAAGCATTAACGGGGCTAGGAAAGAAGGGATATAAAGACGTATTACTAGTGCCAATTGCGTTTACAAGTGATCATATCGAGACCTTGTTTGAATTGGATTTGGAGTATGGGCATATGGCAAAGGAGGTAATTGAATGAGCAAGGGACTGTGATAGGGAATAGGGTGGTGTGTTGGTTATTTGTGCCTATATATTTAAAGTATCTTCTATAGCGAATTTACTCTCATTTTCAAAATTTACGTTTGTAAAATGGAGATTCACACCGGAGAGCACTTACTTGGTTTGATTATCAATATCTCTAATTGTTTTTAATGCGCACGTTTTCCATGATAGGCTGGGATTACGGGACTGAAACGCGCAGAATCATTGAATGATGACCCAATATTTATCGAAGCAATGGCAAATCTCGTAGCCGATCACTTACGGTCACGCCAACCTGTCTCTGTTCAGTTACCTTTACGATGTCCACAATGTAAAAATGAAGTTTGCCGACGATCGAAAGAATTTTTCGCAAATCAACAAATTTAAATTATAGTGAATATTTTCTAATATCAACCAAACTGGACGGCTAATTCGTTGAGCCATGTGTGGACGGTTTGGTTAGGTTAAATAAATGCCTCATATTAATATATAGTGACAATCTTCATCATCTCGAATTATTGCGATTATTATTAATAGCTAGGTGTTGCAGTGCTTTGTCAATGTTAGATTTTCTGGGACTGCCAATCTCAGAAATTTCAGTCACATGGTTTTGAATTATATTTGATTCTTGTAGAGACAGCTCTGGAGTAATAGTAAATAATTCTTGGATTAACCCCTGCCCATCTTTTACACTCAACGAAGATTTAGTATTCTGGAGGTTACAATTTATCTCTTTACTAACCTTTTCTTTATATCTTAATATATATATATGTTAAATTTAGGAAATTGTCTATTTTAATTTCCTTATCTTCTGATGATTTAGGCTCTGTACAGATAGGTTGGTATATTAATATATCAGAAGTGTTAGCTGTTATATTGGATGCAGGAGCATCATTTCATGTCCTTCTATATCTTGTCTTAATTAGCCTTCTCGTTTCTAAGTTCAGTATTTTCAGCCAAAATAAAAAGCCTAGTGTTCTCTTGTTTCAATAGATCTAATTCAGATTTGGTATTTCCCATTGTTTTGTATAAGATACGAATAAAAAAAATTTTGCGAGACCGGCAAAATACCAAGAAAAATATAACCAGCCACGATTGATACCCACAATAAGCAATCAAGCCTCACTGATATATTTACACATGAAAATCCCTTTATTTAACCAATAATGATTATTATTATTGATGTACTTAGTACTTACACATTATTAATTTAGTGATACGGAAAATGAATCGTAATAAAACCCATTAGATGCGTTATTTCTTATACCCTGCGGGAAATCCTCTCTTTGCGTTCTCAACATTTATCTAATACACGAATAAGTGGACATAGTATAATAAAAAAAAGCGATAAATATTAGTCCCTTATCATTGAATACATTAAATTGTCAGAGAATGGTTAAATGTATATACCTATATTAATTCTTCTATGATTTTTTAGTTTCGCCTCATTATCTCCAGAACCTAGCGTCGGAGGAAGATATTTTGGTGACGAATCGTCCTTATTGCTTTTACCACTCCAATCCAAGTCGTAATCAGCGAAAAGAGTGCCAAACTTTCGTTTTTGTTTAATTAACGTAAAAAACGACACTATGTCGAACTCCAGTAGATTTCCATGAACCAGGAGGTGTTTGATCGAAAAGCCACCGCTTGACCTTGTTTAACATGGACGATTAATTTTAATTCCGGAAATGTCAGCTCCCCACCTTCGAAATTACCAAGCGGACATACAACACAGAGGGTATTTGGTTGGCCCTTTATATCCCGATGGAATTGAAAAATCACATTAAAGTTAACAGCAACTGTAGGAAAGCTTCAAAGAATTTCGGGACATTGGGACCAATAACTTCCTAGGCATATTCCGCTTAGAGGCTTTCGTGGTGGCTGTTTAAAACGTTTTACAAATGAGAAGAGATAGGCAACTTATTTTTTACTGCGAATGATGATGCCTTACTATTAGACGCATTCATTCTTGGCTTGCTTTTTGTTCATCTCTTTCCATCACGCAGCAAGGTTATATTTAAATTTGTAACACACACATGGTTTTTATTTTGGATCTATTACATAATACATATTAATATTAATATTAATCTGCTAATCAGAAGTTTTTGAAGCATCGGAAGTAGTCGAAGCTTTGGAGGGTGATACTTCAACAGGTGATTCATTTATGCCAATACGAACTTTAGTATAAGGAACGATCTTCTGAACCATTAGATAGTAGTCCATTATTCGACTCTGTTATACCAAAAATAAAGTAGATGCGTGAATATGTAAAAAACAAAATGCGTCAAGGGTGAAAGCTATCAAAATATACGTGTATACCTTAAATAAATAAACATTTTCGATTACTTCCTTCAAAATGTACAATTGATCCTTGGTATTTGGTATATTAAATTCAGTTAAAGTATCAACAACATATAGACCTTCACTTGTTCGATGCATTACATAAATTGTAAACGTTCGCTCTAAGTTTGATAAAAAGATCGTAAGGTTTGCAATAGATTAATAAAATACTTAGTCTTAGCCCTAAATATTAATATGTGTTACTTACGGTAGACGACAATTCCATATGATTCAACAAAGGATACTTGTTGTTCAGTAACCCCACGTGATAAATAGTGTTGACGTTGATAATGAATAGAAATTTGCATACACTTCAACACTTTTTCGGTGTCATTGTTTAATTTTTTGATATCAGTGTAGAGGGCATTGCCGATAACCTCTAAGAATCCTACTTCCAAAACAACAGCATTTACGTTAATTGAATATATCCCATCTTGGGAACATCCAATGCTAACCCGTTGCTTATATTGCATGGTTTCATTTCTCTGCATTTTGTTTGACAAATTTTCTACTTCCCCTCTGTGTAAAGACAACCAGTTAGCGATTAAGAAATAGATAACTAATAATAATAATAATAACGGCAGATCAGATACTTACGTTTTTACCTTGATTAAATCCATGATGTCGTCAAAAACTTTAACAATAATGGGATTTACAAAATTTTCTCGATAAGAAAGTTCACATTGATCCGGATCCAATAGTAAGTTGGTGGGTGCATCGAAAAGAAATAGACTAAATATAAATAGATGGCATAAACTTAAATGTCACAAATGGAAATGACAATAATCACAAATATTTATACTCACAATCGTTTATAAATATCCTGTACCCATATGAGATCATAATGTTCTTTATGAATAAATTCTCCGGTATATGGTTTTTCAAGAACGACTTCAATAGTATCACTCAAGGAAATTACGTCGAATACGGATTTACTTTCTAAATAAGATTGGTACTTTTGTACAAGGGGATTTATAATCTTTTTCCATTTTTCAAGACGGATTGTTTTTGATTGATCAGATGGCTCTAACTATAAAAGATAAGCAAAAGTATTAAATTTTACTAAAATATTAAGCTTACAAACAGACAATGTAATACCGAGTTCCAAATATCCTTTAGGGTATGTTTTTCAGAACTTGATAATTTATTAACGGGATTTGTGATATTTCGCTCTGAAAGGTTGATGATTTTGTAATCAAATAATTGGTAGTTAATGGATTTTATTTTTTCGATTATTTTGTAGACAGCTTCCGTCACATTCTGTGGAGTCTGAAAATAGAACATAAATCAGATGGGTATTAGTATGATATATATCTTCATTATCAATATTGTCAATTTCATTATTGACCTCCCGTGATTTTTATTTTCACATTAAGAAATATCAAAAGTAATAAGACATTACTTCCTGGACCCAATGAGGGTAAGCATTTCGCGAATAGGTTTGATGTGGCGGAGTACAGGGCCGAAACCAATCTTCAATTTTTGCTTTTTTGTATTTGGGAACTTTATTATTATTATAGTCCTAAAAATTAAAATTGTAGATGGATTAGAAACCAATACAAATAATAAGCAATAGTTATAGCCAAATAATGCATACCTGATTTTCAGGAACCGGAGCCTCTCTCTTTGAAGATTCAACAATGAGCCCATTTATAGTTCCAGATGTTCCGCCACTTATACTTCCAATACCTTGGCCAATGAATGTCGGATTGTAGAGATAAACTTGCTTCCTAGTATGTCCTGACTCCCAGTTTCGTGCAATTTTGTAGTCGGGTTTAGGATCCTAACATATTAATATAAAAGATGTTGTTTGAATATTTTGACACACCAACCCAATTATCTATAACTCCATGATTTTCTTAACCCCATACTGTTGGATCAGCTTAGGAACCTTGAACATCAAACAACCTCAGGAAATTGTTTGTGCTCCAACAGGGCCGGTACCGAGTCAGCTTAGGAACCTTGAACACAGTAGACCTCAGGGAGCCGCCTGTGCCTCAATACTGCCGGTGACAAAAAACCTCAGGAAATTCTTTGTCACCCATTTTAATTTCCACCCCACCCCCCAAAAAACCCAGTATTCGCCTTTTTATATCGATCGAGCAAAGCTTGGGCTTTTTCACTTCTGAGTCCTTCTTCTTTAGATATAGTTTCAAGACTTGCAATATAATATGATATATTCTCATCGAATTCATTGAACTGTCTCTCTTCACATTCGCTCAAGAATCCCACAATATTCCATTCGGAACATGAACGTTCGAAGTATTTTTTCGACATGGTCAATAATAAGTTATTATTCATGCTCGCGAATCTATATCTATATATATCTAAGAAAATTTTACCCAATAGATGACCATCACATGTTCATCATTTTTTTGTTTACACGCCTTTTTTGTTTACAACCGCGACGCCTTTTTTTGTTTACAACCGCGACGCAAAACCTCAATTGAACGAAAACGTAGTAATCCGGCGATATGTCACACATCCGGGGTCACTTACTATGATGATTATCACACAGCGGCCCCCAAATTTCTTCGAAATTTTGCGATGTAATCTGGAGTAACGCCAGTCCAATTCTAATTTTATGACCAGAATTGAAGCATTAAAAGCAGACTTACTATTACACTTGACGTCACTTGGAAAATTTTTGTGCAACTTCGAAGCTCAAACTCTAAACAATGCCAAACTATAAGCAGGGTATGCCGTTGGCTTACGGTCGATAATAACACGTTAATCAACAAATACTCATTCTCTACAAAGCAACTTTTGCTTTTTTTGCTCACATTGTAAGTGCTTAGAGTTAATGAGCAATATGTTTATGGGTTAAGTCACCTTTTATTACATAGGGAAACTCGATAAGTCGGTCTCTCAATAATTCAATTTGGCCTAAGAAGGCCAAAACTTCCCAAGCCTTTTAGCTCAATTTTAATATTTAAAATCTCTCAATAACTCGGTTCTCTCAATAAGTCAGTCCGCTGTGCATGACTGACTTATTGAGTTTCCCTATGTATTAGGCGAGATGTTTTGGGACACAAGATATCCCATTCTGTGAATCATAATAACGAGGAAGGTTAAAAGTTCAATAGTCGACTACTGGATCGTGTTTTAACTTTCGTTTTGTCATCGTATTGGATCATAACAAAAACGTTGCATTATCATTAACGAGAAGACTGTCAATTCTAACAAATATTCTATCGCAATATAGGAATAACGTTACCGAATGAAGATAAAGATTGCGTATATAAGTGTTCAGGTAAAGATACAATCTGCGTATAGCTAAATTTCATGGTGATCACTCATTTAGGGTACAGTACATAAAATTTCTTTTCCGGTTTCTCACAAAAGTTGGAAATAACGTTACAGAATGTGAAGACGAATATTGCGTATATAAGATAAAATACTACTAATTGTACAGTAAACCCATCCTTTTTTTTTTCCAACTTCTAACAAATATTCTATATATCAATATAGAACAATTATGGAAATAACGTTACAGAATGAATATTTAATATATATAATATGCTACATAATAAGACAAATCTTTCCTTTCTGATTTTTTGTGACGACGACAAACTGAAATAAAGTGACAACAGTACGCCGTTGAATGCTTATCCATTCACGCGCGCAAATGTATTTCACGAAAACTCCTTTATTTACGAATGTACGGCATTCGATAAGAATATGCTGATGTCGCGCTTACAATTTAATTACGCGAATATTATCTTATCGTAGAAATGTAACAAACAAATAAGTATCTTAATTCGAAGCCGCATACTCTATATACCAGTCAGTATAAGTCGGCCAATGGCTCCAGCTATCTTGGATGTGTCGGTTTCACGTGACAATCTATTATACGTAATATAGTTTCTTCAATCTCCCCGTACGATGATTAATTGTCCAATACATTGGTAACACAAACACTGAACTATTACAGCAATCGAATAACGCAGTTCTGGAATGAAAGATTTACAACGTCAGATAAGAAGAAAACAAGTCAATTCTCTAAGACAAGATAGTCTGCAAGATTATTTTGCAATGTAATTAGATTAGGCCGTTCGACGGCAAAATTGTATCAACCAATCAAAAATCAGTGAGAATTGAGGGCAAATTTCGCGTTCCCGTTCTGCTGTTTTTCTTTTCGCTCCAAGATTTCAAGTGTTATTCTTTACAGAAAATATATATACCGTATACTACCGTGAATAAGCATCTATCGTGAATAAGCACCCCCAAAATTACCTAGATTGACTGCATAACGTGCCCACTTACAGTTCATTACTATTACGTGAGTATACAAAATAATAGTGAACTCGCCCCCCACAATTTTCTGTGATGTGAGATCCGTACTTACAACCCAGCAGAGGAAATTTGTTTTTGTGATCAAACTACCCCTCGGTGTGATTTTATTGTGATTGGGGCCCTGATTTCTTCGAAAACTTTGATTGGCTCGTTGCTAATCTGGAGTAATTCCAGTCACTCCAGTCCTAATTTCA